>VUQH01074614.1:0-17604 GCA_015106775.1 Etroplus canarensis
TAAAAAATTTAAAGCCAACCACGCTTTAATGTCATCTAGACATGTCAAGAGGGGTTTTATAGAAATGCCACCCTTCTGCTTTAGTGGGAAATAAATTTGACAATCATCGGCAGCACGGTGGCGCAGTGGTTAGCACTGCTGCCTCACAGCAAGAGGGTCTGGGTTCAAATCCAACAGCCGGCTACCTTAGGCTCTTCTGTGTGGAGTTTGCATGTTCTCCCCGTGCTTGCGTGGGTTCTCTCCGGGTCCTCCGGCTTCCTCCCACAGTCCAAAGACATGCAAAGGGGGTTAGGTTAACTGGCAATTCTAAATTGACCATGTGTGTGAATGGTTGTTTGTCTCTCTGTGTTGGCTCTGCGATTGGCTGGTGACCTGTCCAGAGTGTACCCTGCCCTACGCCCAATGACAGCTGGAATGGGCTCCAGCACCCCCCGTGACCCTGATCTGGATAAGCGGAAGATAATGAATGAATGAATGAATGGATATAATCCGTGTTCTGGGTGACCAAATTCTCATAATTCTGCAATGAAATCAGTCATTTAAATCAAAATTTAAACTTGTTTACAAATCTATTTTGTGTGTATATATCCTAGTAAACATTTAAAGTAAACAAGCTGTCAGTGCCATGGCTTAAGGTTTCCTCCTTGAACTTGTAGTATACAAATGCCATTCTCAACAGCACAGATTCAGACAGCAAGGATTTCATACTTAACATACTTATGGAACTAATGCTATCAACTTGTGGAGTTAGGCTAATTATTATATATGACGATCAAGAACAAGATTTTTCTAACATTAGCAAAACATTCAAGCAAATCAAGCCAAAGGCTCAAGTTGTTCGTATGTATTCATTTATTTCAGCTCAGTGTGAGATGCTGCTGCTTCTGTATTGCTGCTCTTCTCTCCTCTCTGTTTCACCATGAGATTATTTCTCCTCTGTTCCTTTATCATTACTTCACACCATTTGTGTCACAGTGAAACAGACACATAGAGCAGAGCAGACACATACGGAGTAGAGGAAAGAAAAGTCAAGTAGAGGTAACATTACTAAAGTTAATGATGTTACTGTAAGTGCAATAAAAACTTCCCAGCAAGTGTTAATTGTTGTTAAATGCTTTGTTGGTGATTATACCTTTTTTTGTTAGTTTTAATGGCTAGCACCAGCCACTGTGCTCTGGGGAATGTGGATTTTGATAAGAGTTTCTGGGTTTTTTTTTCTCCCCAGACTAGAACAGCAACCTCTCTGTTTTGGCTGTTTTAATGCACAAATTAGACTCTATGCTCTCCCCTCTTGCTTTACAAAGCACACATTTTGCCATCAAGGGCAATGGTTGGTAACCTTTACTGTCAAAAGACCCAATTTTGAACAGTTTTTGCCCAGAAAAATCCATATGAAGGTGACACAGCCTATTAAGTATAAATCATTTTATTAACATTGCCAATAGGTGTAAAGTTTTTAAAAAATTTACTCTGCAACAGGCTATTTATCATTATTTGGTATGTTAACTCTTCATTGTCTTTACATTAATATCATTTTTTTTGTTGCATTTAGAATATTATAGAGCTAAAACAATTTTTAAAAATTGTAAACTAATCTATTTGCATATTTAGGCCTACTCTGAAACTGCAAAAAGCTATCCAGGCTACTTTGAGTCCTACTCGTGTTTGTAAAAATGAATCAAGTACACCTGTTATCAGCCTTGGCAGTGAAAGCAAACAAATCTTGTTCATTTCTGTATTCATATTCATGCAGTTTTTGTCAAAATCACATGGAGCTTCTGAAGATGGGCAAAAGAACCACATGTAGCTCTGGAGCCACAGGTTTGAGACCCCTGCTCTAGGGTGTCCATTAGTTTATAGCTAGACCACTGGGCTTAATTCAACCCCACTGCCAAGCCTAAGCTTCAGTGAATTTTAAAAATACATTTATATATTTCTTTTAGGCAACTGTTAAGTTGGCTAATGTGTCTTATGGTTCCCCTCTTTACACATAAAAAGATGAAAAGAGTTAGTAAAACTGTAAAGAAGGAAAAAAGAACCAGGTGCATGCAAGAACTTATTACTATTTTGCCTTCAGCTCACTTACACAGTGGGGTAAATCCTTCATACTTTTATGTGAGCAAGGTTAGCCATGATTCGTGGTCTCATCCTGCCACCTGGTACTTTACTTCCACACTCCGTGGTGCTTCTCTCTCCTCTTATCAACAGCAATGTAGTCTGCACAGCAGTAGCGACTGTTACATCTATGCCACACAGTATGCATGATTGTGGGTTGATGGTGCTGCATTAAAACTAAATAATTCACAAAATCAGGATTATGTAATCCTAAATTTTGATTTAATTGTTTAGGGTCTTTATGCTCTCTTACCAATGCGACATAAACACTCATATCTTCAATCACAGATAAAAACATGCTTCACTTTGCTTAGAGGAAAGTCATTCACTATTCGTATCATATTCAAAGCCAACTTGAAATGATAAGATAGTACTGAATGACACTAGCAAAGGAATGCGCTTTATCTTTGTTTACTTGGCCTTTTCTCTCCTGTCTCTCCCTCTTTCTTGCTGTGTATCCGTCTTTTCATTCCATGGGTTTGCTGCATGACTTTAATAGCCTCTCCCTCTCCTCTATTGCCATTTTCCTCTCTTTATAGCAAGTCCCAGTCTCTTACCAATACCTTCAACATTCCAGAAACCCCAGTGCCACGAGCCAGCCTTAGCCAGGATGAAGTGAAGGCTGAAACCATACGCAATCTACGCAAATCTTTTGCCAGTCTCTTCTCGGACTGAGATGGCATAAGCCCCTCTTCCCTCTCCTCCTGAAAGAAAAAAGGGACAGGCAAACTGAAGGACAGATCCCTTCTTCCCCCGATGAACAAGGACCAACTGGATGCCATCTTCAATTCATGTACACTGAGCCTGATACAAAAATGTACACACTTGATAGCCACTGCCTACATAGGTAAAACCTTTTAAAACGAACAAAAAGTAAAATACAGTTAGGCACTGATGTCTTAAACATTCCCTGCCTTGCCTCAAGCTTAAGTAATCATACTCAAACTGTTTGTACACCACACAAAAGCCTGTATATGCATGAATACACAGAAACACAAAAGAATATTGGTCTCACTTGTTCGTTTGTGCTGTAAATTCATTGTAGCCATTATGTTTAAGTAAATTGAGGGACTGTATCAAAGTTATTGGGGTAGGGAAAATGTAAGGCCCTTTCTAGTTTTATTATCTTGTTCTCTTAAAATAATATATTTATGCTGTACTGAAAGCTGTGAAAATGCAGCTAGTCTTCTTTTTTAGACAAGTAACACCTCCATGCATAAATACTTATAAACCACATTAATTTCCCCCAAACACATATCCACTGCACTTGTCAAAATGGTTCTTCATAGCACTTGTGAACAGCCTTTTTGATTAGAAATAAATTCCATTACAGCAAAAGGGATTATGAGTTAATAAAAATTAAAAAGCCACCCCATGCTGTCCCTCCCAAAAAAGCTACACCACTCTTCCACTCCTTGCAAAAGAAAAACTAACAATGCCCTCCCTTCTTTCCTGATCCCCTAATAGTTTTTGTACAGTGCCCAATTCACTACATCTGCACCAAAAGGATGTCCAGTGTTTGCAAATGCTAGATCTGTTCGAGCTCTTGACCGCTCACGGTGATGTGTTAGCTGCATGTCAACAGGAGGCAATGGTTGCATTTCCCAACCCCTGACTTTGGCTCTTGTAACTGTGTCGTCACATGTAATTAAATTAGCTAGTAAAGTAGAGTAGTTGATGTTGTGAGTATGTCGTGGCTCCCAAGTTTCCTCCCATTTTTTGTTGCAGAAGCCCAGAAGCTCTCCAACTTGAAAGCATGCCTTACACAGACAAGAGCGTCAAATCAAATGGAGCTGTCTCAGGGATGTCCAGTTGATTGTGACACTTGTGTGTGGGAGAGGGTCTTCCATTGCAGTTTTTATTGTGGTTGTTTACAAATAATGAAGGAAAAGCATGCATTTTATTGCGCTAGAATGTTTTATTATTTCAAACACGTTTGCACACAGAGCATATATTGCAAAGTTATACTTGAATACAATGACACAGACTGATGTATGAAGTCTATGTTTTCAGGTCTGTTCATCTGCCATTTGGCAAAGCATGGTTCCTGCTTTGGGGTGCTGCTGTGTCTGTGACAGGTGAGGTACGGTGGGATCCAGCATAGACAGGGTTGGCAACTGTTCAGGTACAGTTAGTGAAACATTTCCTTATTTACAGTTTCATTTCATAGTCCCTTGATTTCAAAGCAATGTGATGAGAACAACTGTTAACTAGCTACTGAATTTAGTGGTAGTACAATAAGTTTTACTGTATATCAGGGGGATTTTAGGGTTTAGCAGGAGGTTGGTGTAAGGCACACTCCAAAGCACACTCAGCCAAGGAATGTTACATTTATTAAGTTCATCTATACAATAAAGTGAGGAAAACAATAAAAAGGTATAGCAATGTCAATTGTAAAATGCTCTTCTGCAGCTGATTTCTCATTTTTTCCACGCATCCTTTGCACTGACAAAACTTTCTTTGATCACTACTCTGAATATTCAAGCTGTTACTGAAGAGTGAGTTCTGTTTCCAGGCACTAAAAACGTCTTCCAGAAGTACTAAAGATTCAGATGGAGATATAGTATGGCAATATCATGCTTTTAGAGAAGACCCTATTGTGAAAAGTATAAATGAGTCCTGGTTCCCCTGTAGATTCTCCATGATGCCTGTATTTATCGCCCTGTTTATGTAGCCACAGTGACCCCTTGTGCTCAATGGTGCATAAATGTGTGAATGTTGTTTTGTAACTGGTCAAACCAAATGTGTCGTACAGAGCTCTGAGTGATGCGGATTGTCACTTTCCTCTCCTGCTGCTATTTGTGCTTGTTGATATTCTATGTGTCTCTAAACTTTCTGGTTTTAATTTTGAAAAATTGTGTATTTTTTAATTTATTTTATTTTGTACATGCACAACTATTTTTTCTGAAAGGCACCAATACATGGGGCTTGTTATTTTATGCATAGCTAATTCAGGGCTTCATTTTTACATTTTACAGATACTCAGTGTCAATATATAACTGTCAGATTTGTCAAGGTAAAGCCTCCTGTCAAGAGAATTAATAAATGTAGTAATTTTTACACTGAGTGTGTAATTTATGAAAATGAGCCATCACATTTAGCAATGATGGTTATCTTGGAAAAAAAATGCTATTCTGTCACTCAGAGGCCTCTTGGCCATACTGAGACACATCATTTGCCATGACACCTCCAGAGCCTGACAGAAAGGATGAATGCAAACAAGTAGTTTTGGTCTTCTCAAGGGTTTACATTATTTACCGTGGATATATCTGACTGTGAATGTACATTGTTTTTTGTTTTTGTTTTTTTTTTTTTTACAGCCAGTTTTATTGTTTTCTAAATGCACTATATAATCATTGTGAAAAGATGAAATCCTTACAAATTTGAGTGAAACTGATTGTCAGTCGATGCCTGCCAGATTTCAAAATGTACATCCTAAATGTAAGTGCAGAAATCAGAAAGCTGAGATTTTTTTGTTAATCAATCATAAGATACTGCATAATGTAAATCATGGTGGATTACTGAAATAAATGTAAAAGAAAAATTGATGTTATATGCAATGTAGCTATATTATGTGAAAATGAGTATGTTATTATAACATGCACATGTCTAATAAAGCCTATGATAAATATGACTGCTTTAATCATGTCAGGTTTATCTGTAGAGCATATTTATGAAATGAATGACTTGTTGAATATAGAACAGTGACACTTAAGTGTCTTTCAGGTTCAAGTTTTTTAATCAGGTCTGCCTGCTATGGAGAAGGCAGTCATCTTCTTGCTCCAGGTTTCTCATGTTTTCATTAAAATGCTTTTTTAAAGTTTTCTATCCATCAGGTTAAGGTTCTAAAGTAGAGTGTTGCTCTTATAAATAAAAAAGATTCAAAGGTATATATTATAAATCTGCTTGTCTAAATCAAGCATGATGTATTACATCCATATCATCTAAATCAAAGACTTTAGTTGTTCATGCTAAACAGCTAGGATATGACTGCTTAATATTAGGTCAAGGTGATAACACTGGGTGGTGTTCTGAGCTAGCATCTAAAAAAGGAGAAAGGATCTGAAAAAGTCTATACTTCAACCTCTTTCTATTTCAGTTTCAGTTTAAACTTTTTTAAAGGCACTGATCATGTTGCAAACTGCAAAGCACACTTTCAGAGGATAAGTTTTGCACGCCATACTACACAAGGCCACAAGAGGGTGTGGGCCCACAGTCTCACTTCTGCAGCATACAGAATTTAACACAGACCAAGTCAGTACATTAATTTAAATTGTGTTATATCCATTTAGCAAATGCATTTAATTTATAATGCTAAAATATTTGGCCACCTACACATTACACCTACAGGAGCTTTTAGGACATTCCATTCTAAACCCACAGGCTTGAATGTGGAGTTGGTACCCATTTTGCAGCTATTACAGTTTCAATTCTTCTCCGAAGGCTTTCTACAAGATTTTGGAGTGTGTCTGTGGAAATTTTTACCCATTCATCTAGAAGAGCATTTGTGAGGTCAGGCACAGATGTTGGACAAGGGGTCCTGACTCATAATCTCCATTCTAGTTCATCCCAAAGGTGTTGGATGGGGTTAAGTTCAGGTCTCTGTGTTGGCCAGTCAAGTTCTTCCACTCCACTTATGTAGCTTTGTGCACTGGGGCACAGCTATGCCGGGACAGAAAAGTGCCTACCCCAAACTGTTCAAACAAAGTTGTGAGCACAGAATTGTCCGAAAGGTCTTGGCAAGCTGAAGCATCAAAATTTCACTTCACTGAAACTAAGGGGCCCAGGTAAGTCACAGAAAAAAACTTATAGCATTATCTCCACCAAATTTTACAGTTGGCACAATGCAGTCAGTTTGGTAAAGTTCTCCAGACACTGGCAAACCCAGACTCATCCATCAGACTGTCAGAGAGAAGTGTGATTCATCACTATACACAGAACATGTTCCACTGCTTCAGAGTCTAGAAGTGGTGTGCTTTCCACTTCTTCATCTGACGCTTGGCATTGTGTTTGGTAAAGTAAAGCTTGCATGCAGATGCTCAGCCAAGGAAACCCATGCCACAAAGCTCTTGGGATGGTTTTTGTGCTGAACTTAATGCCAGAGGAGGTTTGGAACTCTGCACACAGTCAGCAGACTGGTGACTTTAATGGATTAAGCACCTCATCACTAGGCCACTTTGCTTTTGTGGCAAAGTTGCTGTGCTTCTTAACACTTCCACTTGAAGTTATTCATGGGATATTCAGGAATGAATAAATGAATGAACCGATATTGCAACAGTGGCATAACATGCTGGAATTCATTGAACACTTAAGAACAACCCATTCTTTCACAAATGTTTTTAAAGGCAGGTTGAATTGGCTAGGTGCTTGATTTTATACACCTGTGGCAATGGGGCTGAATGAAACACCTGAACTGAGGTGTGGCCTAATACTTTAGTCCACATAGGGTATATGTATTTACTTGCGACTGAAACACAGTCATTTAACATAAAAATGGGAAGTGCAGCTTTTCAGACAAACAAGCACAAGCATGCTGAAAGCATACTGGATATGTACTGCATTTTCCAGGAATATGCATATTCCTGGAATATGCAGTATATATTCCTGGAATTCTGTGTTTTTGTGTCGCTGCAGTGTAGTGGTTTACTCATTTACTTTACAAGTGACAGGTCCCTGGTTCAATCCCACGTGGGGATACAACCCCCTTTCACCATGGAGGGTTGCATCACGAAGGACATCCAGCACAAAACAACTCCCACATTACCAATGCAGATTAATCTGCTGTGGTGGCCACTTGGGGAAAATACAAGGGAGCAGCTGAAGGGACATTTCTGGAATTCTGCGTTTATTTTCATATCTCTAACTATTCACTCATTATACCTTTATAACAGCTATCATTTTAGTAATGCCACAGAAACAAAGTGTTTATCTGTGTTTTCATTTTCAGTCTGACAGTCACATTAAATCACACAGCTTTAAGTCAGATTCACACAGAAAGCAGAAATCAAAGCCTGCATAATGCTATCGAACAAACTGGATAAACTGGCATCTTTTCTTTGTAGAACAGAGGTCCATTCATGGTGTTTGAAGAAAAATACATGTATTATATTCCCAAATTTTGGACTTTCATTAAGGGCTTAAAATCTAACTACACCAGCTGCAGCTGAGAGACTGATAGTATTGAGCACCCCCCTGCTTGCAATGTGTTTCATTGCTTTGTCCTGTGCAAATCCATGACTGCATCTACAGCCCAAACAAGTATATTAAATATAAATTTTGCATTCACTCATCCACCTATGTGAATGTTTTGGCCAGTAGATTTTCTGCAGTGGCAGAGAGTGAGGGTTCAGTTTTAATTGCCACATGGATTAATTTCTTCTTCCTTCAAAGTTTTCATTGCAGACAAAAGTGTCTGGAGTGCAAAATCCAATTTGCAGGCAGGATGTTATATAGCTGCTGGCTCATGAAAGGTCAATGTGGTTTTTAAAGCTCTGTCTGCTTTGCTTGCAATTTTTATCTGGCTGCCCAATGGCCCATGCTGTTCCCTGCTGACAAATCTAGGTCTGGTGTGCAGGTAAAATGCTCATCTGATCAGGGAAAAAACATAATTTAAAAAAAAAAAAACATCTTCAGCGTGTGAAGAATGGTGGGCATACAACTGACTAAAGAAAGTAAAGGAACAAATGAAAGAGCCCTTTGATAAAGTCCAGAAATAAATGTGCCATCATTTAATTTACATTTATCACAGACTGGAGAAACAGAGAGGTAAAATTTATGTAACATGACCTTAGAATAATGAAAACGGTGAATCACTTTAAACTACATTAACCAGTGTCTGCTGTTTTATTGAACAATACAGGAAAGTGTGGCAAGAGAGTATCGATCTCTCTTTCTCAAGCCTCCATAAAACAGTTGACAGACACACAGTCCTTAGAAATGTGGTTTAAAAAAATTTGGTAAAAAGTTTCTCACTGTATGACAAGAGCATAAATAATTCCAAAAGAAAATTTCCCCATATGTGGAGTGAGCCTAGAGGACATTTCCCTAACAAAGTGTTCAAGTTGCATATAACACAAGATGATATAGAGCAATTCTACTTTGGTGTCTATTGAAAGAAAGTGTCCCAGTTGTGTAAATATAATACCTTTATGCACACTATATATCAAAAATGCTGTCTGGCAATGGTGGGATGAAGGCATTGTAGCACTGACTGCAGCAATGAACCAAAGAGAATTTATAGATAGTTTTAATCTAAATCAGAATCTTCAATACATTTCTGAAAGCAAAATTATACGCAGAAAGCAACAATGAATGAGGAATGTGTATTTTTAAACACGTTAGCTGTAATTTAGGCTGGGGGGGCAGACTGATTCATGGTCTGGAGAACCTAGTTCAACCTATTATTCACTAAGGGAACCAGTAAACCACTGGCATACAGTATAATAGGATATTCTGATCTACCAACCCAAATGTCTCTGATATAATATTACTTGTTATAACAGAAAATGTATAAAGTCACTTTTCTAGTGTTTAATAACACAATGAAAATAAATACTCGATTCAACCAGTTGTTACTGGACAGAGTTTATCAGTCTCTGGCAAATTCATTCACAAGAAAGGAAAAATGCTGGGATTTTCTCTTCTTTTTATTATGCTCCAGTTATGTATGAGAGAAGAAAGTTGTATCCTAATACAACTTTCATGACTTTGCTGTTCACAAATAAAACATTCAAGGGTATTGCCAGCAATAGTCTTGTTACTTTACAGACAAGAGAGAAGATGAAAGGGGAGGGAGGCCACACTTCTCTGAGATGGGATATTTCTAGAGCTGACCCACTTAAACAACCCAGAGAAGCTGCAAGCACAGGTGCATGTGGAGGGTTAGAACCAGAATGTGCAATTATGTACATTGAAATGCTATTTGTTCACAAATTGTTGTGAGTGTCAAAGCTGCTTTGCACATGTAATTTGATATGTGGCTGGGCTAACTACACAGGACTTAAATAGGAACAATTCCAGACATTGGGCTCAAATCACAGTTGTTTCATTTACTACTTATTCCAGTACAAGACACATATAACAAACGTCCTCAGTTGTTCCTTTATTTAAGAAAAAAGAAAAGAAAATGTGCTGTCAGTTTACAATTTCAATGAGTTATTCAACATTCAAATGGCAATCTCTAAATGTGAAACTGTGGCTGATCATTATACATGATCTACAGCCTTGTACAATTAGTGCAACCCAGTGCTACTTTGCATTGTACTGATGTGGGATAGAGGGTGAATCACATCCATATTTAGAAGGTCCTCATTGATTCTTCGTAACTGAGGCACAAAAGATTTGTTGTCTGTCCAGTCTTGAATAGCTAGAGCTTAATGACAGTTCTGCATTATAAAACCGACTGCTGACCTTAATCAGCATTGGAAATCTCTAGAGCTAACAGTTTGCTCAACATGTAACATCAGTGCATTCTGTTTCTGAACCAAAATATCATAGTGACAACACACTACCACTACTGAGTCACATCATCAGGAGCTTTCGGATATAAACTGTACACACTGAGGGGCCCATAGCTTCATTCCCAATGTGTTTCCCCTTTAATAAACTCACACACATGACTGGCTGATTTCTTAGCCAAAATAGCAGATGATGAAGGATGAGTGAGGAGTGTGCAATAAAGATTTAATTAAGTCTCACCATGGGATGCCTTACTGTGACTCCAGAGACCAGGACAGAGGAGTTTGTGTTTGCTCAGTGCAGCTGTGAATAACATCTACACTATTCTTACTTTGACCTACATGTACTGAGAGTAGGATCTGAGAATATGCCCACATGAGTGCAGGTCTTTCTTCATATCTTATTTTCACCAGGAGGCTGCCAGAGGGGTCTCCTTATGGTAAACCTCATGTTAACTTTAAGCTGTCAATCTCTGCTGGAGATAATCTGGGATGTTGAAGGCATCTGCGCTGAATCTCTCTACTAAATGTACAGTGCATATAAAGCTGTGCTTCCAAATCCCTTCTGTGGTACATTTGCAAAGTGTTGAAGGTTTACAAACAATTTTCACCTGCATTTGTCTTATAATGGTGACGTAGATTTTTATAATCTCCATGGAAGAGTCCTGACAGCACTTTACTTCATCCCTTTTTAAATGAATTCAGTCTCTTTTGCTCCTACTCAGTGTGTGTTACCATGGTTACCACTCCCAAATGGTTTGGCTTGTACATGAATTTGTTTATAAGTGCTACTTGGAGTGGATTGTTCTTTTTCTGTGCAGCCAGGGTAAACACAGTTTCCTAATTAAGCACAGAAAGAAATACATGTAATTATTATTCTGCAGTTATTACTGTATTATTACTGTATTCCATTCTATCTATTAAACTAATAATTTGATGAGGGTTTCTTCACAGAGTGATCATGAAATCCTGTCTTTTGCAACTTCTACAACATGAAATATCAGTCAAGAGTGCCTCTGGCATTTTCTCTTCTTTCTACAATCTTCTGCATATGATTTAATCTGATCCACTGCGAATCAGAACTATGCGGATTCTGCAGCACCCTACTGAGCCAAAAGAGCATCCAAATACCTCACATGGCTGCTTCTAAATCCTAATGGAACATGTGGTCTGAGTGGCGAGCACCCTGTATGGATTTGCACAACTGTAAGTGATGTGTGGGACAAGAAAGTTGCACAGAGAGGATTGAGTGGTTTAATTTCTTGAGAACTTAATCGGGGTTCATTTGGAATTAAGGGAAGACTGGGTGCATCTTCCAGTGAATCTTCAGATTCATCCTTCTCTGAGTTTAAACCACAGAATTGGTGTCTGCTGGGAATGTTACTATAAGCATACTCATGATAAATGTATGTTAATATCATAAATAACTGTATGATTATTATTTTTCTATGCTTCTGTTTTTGCACTTGCATTTAGAATTGAATTCGTTTGCCAAGAAAACGAAAGCACACAATAAACAAAGATCCAGATTAATTTGATAACAGCCCCAATGTTGACATTTCAGGATCTGAAACCAGGAACCAACCTCATTTAGTTAAACACCTTGCCAAAATGTCTATTTCTGGCTGTGTAAAATATTCAGCACTGCAGGGGATAGTTAATATTAGAAGTGTCTCTTGGGATTTTCTTTTAACGTGTTTGCCTTTCCATCTCAGTCTAATGTGTTTTTCCTGTTTCATCGGACATATCAGTACATCTAAAAAAGAAACTCTTTGTTTTAGCCTGCCACACGGGTTGTTTTGGACTTTGTAAGTGATGGGGCCTGACTCTGTGTGCACCTCCACATCTCTTATGTAATTCCCTCCAATGGGAACACAGAAATGAGAAGGGAAGTTTGCGGAGTCATTTAACCTTAGCTAGAGTTAATTGGAGACAGCTGCAGAGCTGAAGGTTGTTTACTGAGTTGCTTGAAAGCTTGTTTGACCAGTCAAGGCTGAGTGAAGCAGATCACTGCTTTGATGTTGTGATGGTATAAGGCTGACTGATTCCTGTCAGATGAGTCTCTAATCAACAGAAAGCCATTGATTTCCTCTCCACAGAGTCTACGAGGTGCCTAAGACACCTGCTAGTAGCCAGCTGACAGACACTTATGCCTGGTAACCAACAGCTGACACAAACTGATGCCAGTGTACTGTGTGAGAGAGAGTGAGTCACACACGCTCAGATAGATCCCACTCTCAGGGATGCTGCATGCCACAATGTGAGATCCACTGTATTCGGAATCATTTCTCATACACGTGGTATGTCACAGATGGAGTCTTGGTTAGATGTGTGTTTTGTAACCAGTGAGCAGGCAGGAAAAGAGATAATAATAAAAAGACAAACTGGTCACTCTCCAGTGTGCTGAAGCAGAAAGCTGCTCTTACTGTAACAAAATGAGATCTGTCAGAGGTAAGTATCATTGCCATCTTTAGCCTGATCAGCACAGTTTGTCTGTAGTGATTTCTATCTGTCGGGAGAGTGCTTCAGTAAGCAGTTCTTTTGCGGCAGTCACATGCTTTGGGCTGGGGCTTGCAGCCAGCTGTCCCCATCATCAATTCAGACAATGCAGAAGGATGTGGCGAGGTGAGCCTTCAGGGCAGATGCGTATGGGAGAGGGCAGGCTAAGAAAAGCATAGGCAATATATGGTTAAAATATATGGTTACAAACAGCAAAGATCTAAGCAAGCGAGAACATTTTGTTGAATCAAGATTGTGTATTAGAGAGTATTTTTTGACAGTCTAAACAGATAATAATGGTCATAAAGGAAACTAGGCCACTGTGTGTGTGTAGTGGGGGAGTGCCAAGTTTTGACTGCAACACCTTGTCAAATAGTGTATTTGTGACTTTGCAGAAATGTCATTTTTCAAGTCCATGTGCCAAACATTTGCAGAATAAGGCTTTTTAAATATTATACAACCCCAACTCCAAAGAGGTTGGAACACTGTAAAATATAAATAAAAACCCAATGCAATGATTTGCAGATCTCTAAACTAATATTTTATTCACAAAAGAACATAGAAAACATATCAAATATTGAAAGTATTTACTATTTCATGAAATATATTAGCTCATCTTGAATTTAATAGCGATTACGCATCTCAAAAAAGTTGGCACAGGGCCATATTTACTACTCTTCTTTTAACAACAGCTTGTAAACATCTGGGAACTGAGGAGACCAGCTGCTGGACCTTTCGGAGAGAAATGTTGTCCCATTCTTGTCTGATATAGGATTCTGAATGCTCAGCAGCCCTGGGTATTCTTTAATATTTTGCATTTTATGACACTCCAAATGTTTTCAGTCAGTGAAAGGTCTGGACAACAAGCAGGCCAGCACAGCACCCAAACTCTTCTACTACAAAGTCAAGCTGTAGTAATAGTTACAGTATGCAGTTTAGCATTGTCTTGCTGAAATGTGCAAGGCCTTCCCTGAAAAAGTTGTCATCTTGAGGGGAGGACATGTTTCTTAAAAACCTGTATATACTGTTCAGCAATGATGGTGTTTTTCCAGATGTGCAAGTTGCCAGTACATTAAAGATGTAGGCTTTTGAACTGAGCACTAATAACAAGCTGGATGGTCCCTCTCCTCTTAAGTCTGGAGGATTCGGTGCCCATGATTTTTTAAAAAGAATTTCAAATTTTGATTCGTCTGACCACAGAACAGGTTTCCACTTTGTCTCAGTCCATTTTAAATGAGCTTTGGCTCAGTATAGAGAAGATGCTGATGTTTCTGGATTATGTTCACACATGGCTTATTCTTGGCATGATAGAGCTTTAATCTCCATTTATGGATGGCATGGTGAACTGTGTTTATAGACAATGATTTCTGGAAGTGTTCCTGAGCCCATGCAGTGATTTCCATGACAGAATTGTGCCTGTTTACAATACAGGGCTGGCTGAGGGCCTGATGATCACCAGCATGCAATATTGATTTTTGGCCGTGTTCCATGTCTCCAGATTCCTGGAATCTTTTCATGATATTCTGTACTGTACATAATGGAATACTCAAAGTCTGCAGTTTTACACAGAGGAACATTATTCTGAAATTACTTCACCTTAATTGATATTGGGGGACTTTCTCTTTTTGTTGTCTTTTTTCATTGTTTGTTGCTCTTTTGTGTATAAAAATACCTTTAATTCTGTGTTCTTTTGTTTACATATCTGAAACTAACTAACTAACTAACTAACTAACTAACAATTTATAGATGCAGTTTCTCGCTGCCTATCTTTACTTCTTAGAGACTCTGCCTCTCTAAGGTGCTCTTTTTATACCTAAGCCAGTTGCCAGTTAACCTCCTTAGTTGCAACATGTTCCTCCAGCTGGTTCATTTTAGTACCACTTACTTTCCCAGCCTTTTGTTGCCCTTTTTCCAACTTTTTTGAGATGTGTTGCTGCTATCAAATTCAAGATGAGCTAGTATTATGCAATTCCCCCCATGGGATTAATAAAGTGTTCTGATTCTGATTTATAAAATAGTAAAATGTCTCACTTTCAGCATTTTATTTGCTTTCTATGTTCTTTTGTGCATAAAATATGGGTCTTCAAGATTTAGAAATCAATTCTGTTTTATTAATATTTTACACAGCCTTCCAACCTTTTTGGAATTTGGTGCCATCCTGTACCTCACCATCTGATAAATGGAATATCTTTGGATGCTTGAAACAACGACTCAAGATATATAAAGATGTCAGCTTGGGTTACAAGAAATTACAAAAGGTGTTTGTCACATAAAGTGGTTAACCACCTGTACCTTATAGGCAGTGTGCTTACACTGCTATTAAATAATCATAAAAAGTCAAATACAGTATATTGGCACAAGACTGATTTTTCTCATCACCACATCTCCCCCATATCAGAGGAACAGCAGTCAAGTAGGGTGCCCAGATCCCAATAAATCAAATGAGGGGTAAAGATTGCATTTGTGCAGGACAATGTGGGAGACATCTCTCATTCTGAGAGCCATTTCACATGTGAAGGAAACTTTGAATGCAACCTTCCCACCTCCAATTAAAACTACTTTTATTTTTTGTCTAGTAATGATTTTAGTTTCAGTGGGGAGGCCTCAATCAACATCTTTTTGAGCTACAGGTTTCTAGTATGACTCACAAACAACTCACAAAAAACCTCTGAGAATTACCTTTCAGTTTCATCCTATTATTGTAGCTGCATTTCCCTTCATTGTGGTAGTTTTCTTTGATTTCCATGAAAATCTGGGTAGCTTGTGACATTGTGAATACTTGCAATTTATGACCTTGGGTGCATCATAGGCAGTGAAAGACAAGATAAGGTAATCAGCAGGACATTCATGATGACAGCCTTTCTTCACAGCTATTCAATAAAAGACATTAAACTTTAGACAAGACTGTCTTGCCATATTGGCTTTTGAAAACTGAAGCCAATTCAAATGTGGGACATTTTTTCAATACAGGGATAAAAATGCTGTGTAGTCAAGATGCCCAATCATACAGATCGGCAGACTGTAGTAATAAACTGGTGCCGGTAATTTTTTTGGGAGATTTCAAAAGCATGTCATGTAGTTAGAGAAAAGCAGCAGTCATAGTTTCAGTCAGGTGATTTCCAGGATGCTGGAAGTGCACAGCCTGTGTGAGTTCACTTTCAATTGTTGAAGAGATGGACAAAATTGAAAAGGTCTATTTGATTTTTTGTTCCCTCATATTCATCCTTTGTACTATTGTGATTTGATTTATTGAGTTTATTTGATATTTTAGTACATAAAATTTTGTATAGCATTTTGGGAGGATTGATTGAATGACTTTAAGTCAATAATGATTTTTTAGTACATGATTGTTCCTTATTATATTGTTCTACAAGAAACAATTAAATAACTTAATTTTAATGGTACAACCCGAATTCCAGAAAAGTTGGGACATTCTTTAAATTTGAACAAAATGAAAACTAAAAGACTTTCAAATCACATAAGCCAATATTTTATTCACAACAGAACATAAATAACATGACAAATGTTCAAACTGAGAAATATTACAAGTTTATGCACAAAATGAGCTCATTTCAATTTTGATGCCTGCTACAGGTCCCAAAAGAGTTGGCACGGGGGCAACAAATGGCTGAAAAAACAAAAAAGTTCAAAAAGATTCAGCTGGGAGAACATCTAGCAAGTAATTAAGTTAACTGATATCAGGTCTGATTAGCTACAAGAGGGATGTCTTAGAGGCTCTCCAATCTATGAAAGAGTGCGTAAAAAGATTGTGGAATACTGCAAAAACAATGTTCCTCAATGTCAGATTGCAAAGGCTTGCAACTCTCATCATCTACATTGCAAAACATCATCAAAAGATTCAGAGAAACTGGAGCTGTCTCTGTACGTAAGGGACAAGGCCGAAGACCTTTATTAGATGCCCGTGGTCTTCGGGCCCTCAGACGACACTGCATCACTTATTGGCATGATTGTGTCACTGACATTACTAAATGGGCCAAGGAATACTTCCAGAAGCCACTGTGGGTTAACACAATCTGCTGTGCCATCTGCAGATGCTAACTAAAGCTCTATCATGCAAAAAGGAAGCCATATTTGAACATGGTCCAGAACCACCATCGTGTCCTGTGGGTCAAGACTCATTTGAAATTGACTGTTTCAAAGTGGGAAAGTGTTCTATGGTCAGACGAGTACAACTTTGACATTCTTGTTGGTAATCACAGACACTATGTCCTGCGGGCTAAAGAGGAGGGAGATCTTCCAGCGTGTTATCAACGTTCAGTTCAAAAGCCAGCATCTCTGATGGTATGGGGGTGCATAAGTGCATACGGTATGGGCAGCTTGCATGTTTTGGAAGGAACTATGAATGTTGAAAGACATATAAAGGTTTTAGAGCAACATATGCTTCCCTCCAGACGACGTCTACTTCAGGGAAGGCCTTGTGTATTTCAGCAGGACAATGCAAAACCACATACTGCAGCTATTACAACAGCATGGCTTCGTTGGAGAAGAGTCTGGGTGCTGAACTGGCCTGCCT
>VUQH01074618.1:6613-17209 GCA_015106775.1 Etroplus canarensis
GAAAACAACATTTAATGACATGCAGCAGTAACTATTAAATGCATGGGGAGTGAAAAGAGGTGGATGGAGTAGAAATGCCCAGCATAAGAGGCCCCCCACAAATAGGCCTGCACTTTGAGAATGAAGTGCTCTATTGGGAAAATATGGAACAATGAGGTCTTTAAGATGGGATGGGACCTGATGGTTTAAGATTTTGTAAGTGAGAAGAAGGGTTTTACATTCAATTCTGGATTTAACGGGGAGCCAATGAAGAGAAGCCAATATAGGGGAAATATGATCTCTCTTTCTAGTCCTTGTCAGCACTCTCACTGCAGCATTTTGGATCAACTGAAGGCTTTTTAGGGAGCTTTTAGAACAGCCAGATATCAATGAATTACAATAATCAAGCCTAGAAGTAATAAATGCATGAACTAGTTTTTCAGCATCACTCTGAGACAGGATGTTTCTAATTTTGGCGATATTCTGGAGGTGAAAAAGGCAGTCCTACATATTTGATGTGAGCATTAAAGGACATATCCTGATCAAAAATGACTCCAAGATTCCTCACAGTGTCAAGTAATATCGTCCAGAGTATCTGGTTAGAAAGAGCACTTCTGAGGGTTTTAGCGCCAAATACGATAACCTCAGTTTTGTCTGATTTCATAGTCGAAAGTTACAGGCCATCCACATCTTTATGTCTTCAAGACATGCCTGTAGTTTAGCTGATTTGCCATATGCCAGGAAAATGTTACCTGCCTGACTGCACTGTGCCAGCTGTAAAGTTTGGTGGAGGAGGGATAATGTTATGTCATGGTGTGTGAGGCGGACCCATAAACAGACAGACCCAGAATTATGTATTAGAGTGTTTTAAAAAAACAGGAGGTGAATGCAAAAAGCATAAGCAGTAGTTCAAGTCTATGAGCGGTTCATGGTTTGGGCAGAAGAGACAAGTTTCTAAACTGATAGTCCAAGGTTTCCAAGTTTCCGAAGGTCTTTGGGCTTCCAGTGGCAAAGTCCAGAGTGGGAATGAGTCAGGCAAGGTCCTTTGGTCCAGAGAGTGAGTGTGGGTCAAGCAGGTTTCCCTCAATTAATCCAGGTGAGGCACTTAAAGGAGCAGAAGACAGTAGACATGAGACAACACACAAGAATTGCATAACAAGAACATAAATTGTCAGACATGGCCTGGTTTACTACACATACAGTAGGGGTAGCTAACATTCCAGTGGAGAATAGAGAGGACTGCAGAGCTTAAGTACAGCTGGGGATGAGACACGAGAGACAGGTGTACAGTCACAACTCCACCCCAGCCACACCCACACCTGAAGACTAAAACACAAAGTTAATTGCCCCAACCCACACCTGACAGAAAGCGACAGAGTCAATCAAGGAGAAAAAGAGACAATGGGGTTGTTTTTCTGGAGTCGGCCTGGGCTCCTTAGTTCCATTGAGGGAAAATCCTAATGCTTCTGCTTACCAGGACATTTTGAGCAATTCAGTGCTTCCAACTTTGTGGAAAAAGTTTGGGGAAGGCTATTTTATGTTCCAGCATAGCTGTGCCCCAGCGCACAAATCAAGGTTCAAAGAGGCATGGCTGGATGAATTTGACTGACTTTCACAGAACCCTGACCTCAACCCCACTGAAGACCTTTGGGATGATCTAGAACAGAGACTGAGAGCCAAGCCCTCTCGTTCAGCACCATTGTCTCCTGTGACCTCACAAATGGATGAATGGGCACACATTTCCATAGACACACTCCAAAATCTTGTAGAAAGTCTTCTGAGAAGAGTGGAACTCCATGTTACTGCCTAAGTATTTAGAGTGGGATGTTATAAAAGCTCCTGTTGGGGTAATGTGTAGATGGCTCAATACTTTCGTTCATAAGGTGTGCATGTACACCCTGATAAAACTGTCAAATCCTCTAACATTTTGTTGGCTCACATTTGTTTTGGTTTTATCATTCTCTCTCTTTTAAGCACAGAGTGCATTGTTTTAAAAATTATAGGTTAGGAGGACATTCTGATATTTGGCACACTTTTATGTGTTGTAACAATATCAGTGAATGTACTTTTAATGACGTTCTCACATCAATCAGAAAAATAAACAGTCTAGCGAGTACCAACAAGCAATCATGTGGAACAAATTTACTGTCTTGCTGGATCCCATAAAACCAATCGAACCTCCTACTCTGAAGTCATTGTGTTTGCATCTTGAAACACAGGAAAACAAAACATTATCTAAGTTTATGTAGAATCACATGACAGGGCATATTTTAAGCATCTTTCCCCCCACTTAAGGATTAGTGTGTGTTAGATCATTTTCTGCCAGATCCAGCAGCTCATCATCATCCAACATCTTCTTCCAATTGATGACAAATGCACTCATTTCACATCTCGTCAGGCGTGAAACACGTTTTGATTTTGCTGTTAATTCTGCAGTCAATCCCTTTCACCATTCATCCAGAGTTTTATTCTAATTTTGGGATCACATGAGAGGAAACCCAACTTGGACACACAGAAAAATTTACAAAAAAAGGCCCATGGGGTGTAATTTAAAAAATCATACATAGTAAAAAGAAAGAAGAATACAGAAAACTGTCCTGCCTGGTTGTATAATTGGACTGGTTTGTCTGTGTGTGTACATGTGCAAGGCTTACTGTACAAAGCACCATGTTATGTCCTCCTACCAGTTCATAAGGACATAGGATTATCTCCTGGGGGCTGTTAAGGTACAAAAAAACATAGGAACAAAATATTGGGGGTGTTAACTAATCAGCTCAGAGGAACTATGTATATCTTTATGCGCCTACTAATATTTCATCATCCCACCCAACTGGGGGGGGTTCACCACTGAGAGTCAGCAGCACCAATTCCAAACATACACTGGTGGTAGTCTAGATTTTTCTTTTTGTTCACAAATCCCACGAGAACACCAAAACAATAAAGGGATCTATGTAAAAAGTATTGTTGTGTAGCCACAGCCTACATATATATCTCATTCCTCCATGCCATAGAGCTCAATTGGTGACAAAAAGGATTAACAACATGTGAATGACACTGGGTCACACTCACTGCATGACATGTTTCCTTACTATACAGTCAATCCCACATGTCAAATCCTGTTGCCAGAAATGCTCACTGGAGCACCAGATGTGTTTAAATCTGCAGTGGTAAAATTGTCCCCAAGGAAAAAGTAAAAATTCTTCAGGCTCTTTTACAAACAGACGCATCCAAACTGAAGAACCCAGAGAGATTAAAAAGAAGAGGACAACTGATTTGTATGTGCACAGCTCTACCATCAGTGTGTCTAACTTTATCTGTCAGTATGCTTGTAACATGATTGTACTGGGACACAAGCAGCTTTTTAAAAATTATTGCAGCTCTTGGGGTGCTTTCGGGTGGTGTTTCATGTGCCTATACATAATTATTGTGTGTGGGTTTAATACAGTTATGTTTTTATGTTTTTGGACAGTGTAAGTTTTTTCTGTAATTTCACTACAGAAGACTTTAAATCAGACATTCAAGATGAGACTGAAGTGCAGACTTTGAGCATTAATTCAAAGGGATTTACAAAAGAATTGCATTAGCTGTTTAGGAATTACAGCTGTTTTATACGCAGTCTACCATTTTCAAAGGCTCAAAAGTGAAGAGACAAACTAAAAAATTTATGAATACGAGGATTGTTTTCAATACTTTACAGGATCTTGAAGTCTAGCATGGACATCATCAAATTCTGTGTTTCCTCTCTTGAGACATCCTGCCAGGGCTTTACTGCAGCAGCCTTCAGTTGTTGCAAGTTTGTGGGTCTCTCTGCCTACAGTACAGGTTTGTTTTCAGTAACTGAAAAGCTGCTTTACTGGGTTGGGATCAGGTGGCTGACTCAGTCATTAAAGTTTATCCCATCAAGGTTATTATAGTTAACTTAACCTAAACTAAAAACTAAAACTACATGAGAAAAAAATTTGTTAACTGAAATAAAAATAAAAACTAGACTTTTGGTAAAAATCAAAACTTACTAAAGTGACATTGTGTGTTAACAAAACTAACTAAAATTTTTTTTTTTTTTTAAATACAGGGAATGTTGTTAGTTCTAGCCTTTGTCAGCTGGGTTAAATTTGGTCAGACAGTCTGTCTGATGAGGCTTTGGTGCATCTGTTTACTGAGACTTAGGATGTCTACATGATTGTGACTTTTCTGTCTTTACTAAGTGTGTTGTGTTGTAATTTCTGATCTAAACATCCTAAATCTTCCCCTGACAAGTACCATCCACAATTTAATAATTAAGAAAACTAAAACTAGCACTGAAACTAATGCAAAACTAAACTAAAACTAAACATTTTCAAACAATAAAAACTAAATTGAAATGAGCAAACCCATCCTGGAAACGAACTGAAACTAAACTGAATTGAAAACAAAAACTCAAAACGAAATAAAAATAAAAACTGATTTTAAAAAACTCAGCTATAATAACTCTGGATCGCATTTCTTTGAAATGCTTTTCCAGTATGCTTTGGGTCATTATCCATTTGCACTGAGAAGCACTGTGGAGGACCATGTATAAAAATGGTTGTAACTGTTTAATAGTCAGTACAATATTTTGTCAAGCCCTTGAATTAAAGGTGAAAGTCTACACTTCAATCATATCTTCAATATTTGACTTAAAATCCTCTGTGGTTGGTGAACAGAGGCTAAATTTAAAAAAGGGTATCGTTTCCAACCGGAAAGGAAATGACATAGTAGCTCATACAATTCAAAATCATTACAATTCACAGGTTATTTTGACGTGTGAATTACAGAAAGAAACTCATAAGTTTTTCGTATCATGGGTCATTTGTATTGCATAAAGTAATAAGGATTAAAATTCACTGAGGAGTCAAGAAGGCTCACAAACAATCATATCCAGGACAATGGCCCTAGCCAAGCAGGAAAAGAGGAAGACCATAGAAAAGGTTTATGGATGTAGTGAAAGAGGAAATGCAGACGGTTAATGAGTCAGAAGAGGATGCAAAGAATAAGGCGAGATGGAGGAAGATAATCTGCAGTGATGACCTGTAAAGAGAGCAGCTGAAAGAAAAAGTTTAGACCAGTAGCTCTCAATCTTTTTTCAGTGATGTACCCCCTGTGAAATATTTTTCAGCCAAGTACGCCCTAACCAGAGAAAATCTTATTATAGATGGTTTGAATAAGATGGTTTGAAAAAAAGACATAAAACACAACACCGTAGCATCAGTGTCTGATTTACTAAACTTTACAACTGTGCAAAACATTGCTCATCTATAGCGGTCTTTTTTTAAACTATTTGGAGATAAAGAATAAAACCTTTAAAAATAATATAAAACTTGTTAACAAAGAAGTATTTAACTTACGAATGAAGATTTGTTCACTTAAAAATAATTAGCAACTTAAAGTGCTCCCTTTTGGGATTATAATAAATATCTTTTTTCAAACTGAATTTGTGAATTTAATAATAAACATTTCTTCACAAAGAATCATGATGTCATCATGCACAGAAAATGTTCACAAAAAGAAACCTTAATAAATTTATTAAGAGGATGCTGTCCAAGTTAAGGACAATATTGTACAGTTTTTCACAGTCTCTCCATGATGTGATGGACAGACACAGGAGCACGTTCAGCATCAGACTCATTCCACCATGATGCACCACAGAACACCACAGGAAATCATTCCTACCTGTGACCATCAAACTTTATAACTCCTCCCTGTGAGACCTGGTCTAGTTTCATATTAAATATTGTATATATTGTTTACCTTTTGAGTTATTTATGTCACATATTGAAATTTATACAGACATTTTTATTCACTGATTGTAATGGCAGCACGGTGGTGCAGTGGTTAGCACTGTTGCCTCACAGTAAGAGGATCTGGGTTCAAGTCCTAACAGCTAGCTGCCTTTGACCCATTTGTGTGGGTTCTCTCTGGGTGCTCTGGCTTCCAAAAACATGCAATGGGGGTTAGATTAATTGGCAATTCTAAATTGACTATAGTGAGAATGGTTGTTTGGTTCTGTGACAGACTGGCAATCTGTCCAGAGCATAACCTGCCTTTTGCCCTGGGATAGGCTCCCTGAACTGGACAAGCAGAAAAAGATGATGAATTTATTTTAATCTTCGTTTTCTGCCTTTCAAATGTATATTTATTTATATCTAACAGAGTGTCTGTAACACAATGCAATTTCCCCCCTGGGATTAATAAACTATTGTGATTCTGCTGAAGGACCAAAAATTAGACTTGCATCAACACTGAACAACACTGTTTGATTGAACTGAGCTCCTTGCACTTACTTTCTAATATGTTCTAGCTTCATGACACTGTTGGCTGTTTTTTTTCCCTGCAGAAAAAACACAGTGCCATGGGTGGTTTGCAACTCACCTGTGTAAATCTCGTTGAAACTGATTTTTCTGAATACTGCAAGAATTTTGCCAACAGTGGTTTCGCCTTCTCTGGTATTTGTGCCACTATGTCTTCAGTAGCATTGCTGTTACAGTTTAACCACGACGCCATTATGTTAGTACTCAAGGCAGCAGTGATTGACAGGTGATGCCATGTGCCACATGCCCGGTTGGATCAAACTATCCTGGTATGGGGGACACTCTGTTTTTTTAGGTCAATGAAATTGAATAGTCTACTAAATATTAAATTCATCTTATGATCTTTTGTACACCCAGGAGTTCTCCAATTTGAGACCCAGTGGTCTAGACCATTGCAACTTGGGGTCCTAGGATCCCAAGCCCCAGACCACACCTACACACCCGGGGCGTGGGCAGCCACAGAAAAAAATGGGGAGCAGGTGTGGCACTAATACCACTGATGGCTGTCAGTGGAAATCCTCCAACTGCCTCCCCATGCCCACAATGTGTATGGTGTGATTAAAATTAAGGCAAAGATGACCAAGAGAAAGGGATGGTGACCAAAGCCATGGATGTACCCCCCCCCAAACAAATGCCTCAATACCCTAGTGCTTGTGTAGAGAGTTAGAACCAGCTCCCTGACTGGCTCCAGCAATCACTCCACCCTTCCGTCCTCACCTGTGGATGGGAAGGCCCCAAGTCCAGGGTCCATGGGACCACACCTCGGAGCACCAACCGGCCCAAGACCAGCAACCACCCAGCCCAGCCAGAGGGACATAGCCATCCATCCCGCAAGCCCACAAGCAAGGCCCAGGATCCAGAACCCCAAACCCCCCAGCAACACCGGCTCCAGAGGTAGTTTGGCCAAGATATGAAGTCCCTCTGCCCTGCTTTGTTTGAGCCACCAGGATCGTCCCACCAACCGCACAGGGTCCAGGGTGGCACAACCACCCACCCCTACTGTAGCAGAAATATTAATAAGGTGAACATAGGCATAGATGATAGGCAAGAGATAACAGTCCTCTGCCTAACTCATCATTCATTCCATTTTACCTCCTACGTGGATTTTTAAGATCTTTATACCACTTTATATTGCACAGCTGATGTGGTCTGAAAGGACTCGGGATTTGTCTCCTGTCACAGGTTATATTTTCTGAGCCTAGAGGAGGTGCTGCAACCTAGTTTCCTGTGAAAGAGTTTGAATAAAAAACAAAGGTTACTTGGTTTTGGGTCCTGTCATGTCTAGCATTAGTGGAGACGGGAGCTGGTTGGCTTATGGGTTGGTTGCCACATTGTTATTTCCTGGAGCTCTAGCGGGTGCTGCCATAAAAATCTAAAATTAAAGTAATTGCCCTCTTGATCTGATCACACCCATTTATAAAAACATACAAAAAAGCGTTTTCAGTATATGCCAACCAACCAACCCCCTGATGGAGCTTTATGGCATAAGCGCACAATGGGATTTTAGTCATGAATACTATAATTTTAACAATAATTTGTCAATATTAACTGTATTTATTTTTTTAGCTGAGATTTAAATCTTTCAGTTTGCAGTGGTTTGACTATTTTAACCTGAAGCATAGCAGAGAAATATGACAAAGAGTGAAAAGTGTGCCAACCAGTCCCAATCTCCCCTAACTGGAAAATTCAAACATGTATTTAAAAATTCTGGTCAGCAACAGGGACATGTCTAGAAGGGGGATGGGGTGGCACCACTCCACCCTTGAAATTTGTGCTTTCTACGCAAGTAAAAAGTCTAAGCACTTTTAACACTTCGCAAAACAGTAACTGAATACAAAATGATACTTTTTATGTATTACATTTGTAATAGGAGACCAGGCTGCACTTAAAAGCACCTTTGGCAGCTCGCATATACTCCCCTATGGGGTCACCACAGCAGATGAATCCACATTGGTAATTTAGCATAGTTTTTAGAAGAGATGCTTTTCCTCACACAACCATCTCATGGTGGGAGAGGCTTATGTCCACACCTGGACTCAACCCAGGGACTGTTTGCTTGCAATGCAAATGTGCCAATCACTACACTACAGAGCCACCAGTCAAATGTTTTCTATGCCAACTTTCTATGCTGATTTTATTATTAATATTAAACTTTCTAATAGGATCTGTATTAGAATGAGTAATAGAATAGAAAAATGCCCATCATTTAACTACCACTTTCGTTTTGGTTCAGCTTGCCTCCACATTGGGGAGACATGCTCCTCCCAACTCTAACGCCCCCTCTTTTTTTCTAGTTTGGAAAGAACAGAAAAAAATGTAGAAATACATAAATATTTCCCCTTTTGCAAAAGTCTAACAACAATCCACAGTTTTGGTTTTGAGAGAAACAGGAAGACAAAGAGAAGAAGTAAGACAGACAGACCTACAGAGGGGAGGAGGGAAGACAACTGAGTGAAGATTTAGTTCAAGGATATAAATGTGATTGGAGGAAAGGAAAAGCAAAGAGAGAAAGCATGTCCTCACTCTGCAACACTTCAGCTGTTTCTCTCTTCTCCAGCCATGGACTCATCATCTGAGACAGTATTCTGAGGGTCAAACGGGGACATAAAGCAGAGAAGTGAGACAGACCAAGGAGGGAGGAAAGCAGTAAACCTTGGCTGAAGTCAGGCAAAAGCAACTGTGTGGGTGAGCAGAGGCGAAGAGACAGAGACGAAAGGTGGGGAAGTGGAGGAGTGAGACATCCCATTCCTTCAAGCAAAGTGAGAGGGGAAACTGGGAAAAAGAAGAAGAGAGGAGTAATAAAGAGAAGGGGAAGGAGGGAGAAGAGTCAGCTGGACATGGGGCTTTGTGCTGTTCTCCTCATCTGTCTCTCCCAGGCTGAGCTAGGCAGAGTCTGGGCTCAAGAGCATGAAGGTAAGCCCCCTTTCCTCAACGCCAACACCAAACGCACTTTGGTATTCACATCTACTAACAACAACAACACCATTATTACTACATTTCTTCACCACAGTTGGTTAAGTGCTGCACAAAACAGCTTCTGGAAATCTCTGCTAAGGTTAAAAATATTTTCTGATCTGAATTAGTTGCTACTAACTCTGGCAGACAAGAGAAATTCTTAAAATGCCTTTTTGGCACTTTTTATGGTATGTCTGCATGCATGCACGTGTGAAGCTAAATAGTCCCTGGTCATTTCTCACTGTCAGCCACAGGAAGCCCATAAAAGGCAGTGTGCAAAGGCTGGCTTTTTCTTTTTTCTCTCTTTTTACGATGCCATTCCAAAACCTCTGTATTTCCAGTCTGAAAAACCAAATGTCTGGTGTTCATTTGCTTTTAATAATAGTGATCTTATGAAAAGAAATTCTACATTTTAGCAAATAAATGTTTGAGGTTTACCAGTAATTTCAACAGTGACTGAAAGATTCATTGCAAGAGATGTTTTAGAAAAGTAAAAGAAGAAAGTCAGGCAGTGAGAGCAGCAGCTGAGGAAAGTTTCTATCTCATCTCAAACTAATCACCCCTTCTATGCAATATCTGTATATGGATGCTCTGCCATCCTGTGTCTAGGTGTGTGTGTATGTGTGTGTGTGTGTGTGTGTGTGTGTGTTTGGGGGGGTTTAGTGTATGAAAGGTATACTTCCTCACATAACAACTGGGACTTTTTAATCATTCCATTCGTGTTGTTACATTTGAATATAAGTGTATAATGAATGCCAGCCTTGCAGCTACCAGACCCTGCTGCACACAGCACACAAGAACAATCAAAACTGAACCAGTCAACACAGCTGAGCAAAAACGTACTGGATTTCACACAATATTTTAACAGCACAGACACTACAACACCTTCACGTGTCAGGCACACAAGGTCATCATCGTGACACAAAAATATACAGTCTTGCAACCACATGGTCCCTTTAAACAGAGTGGGTCACTAATCCAAAACACACAATAAGCCTATTTACACATAGTTAACAAAAAATTTACAATATCTTACCAGCCCAATTACTGCTTAATGATAGTTCAGCGGCACCTTGTAATAAGCCAAACTGTATCTTCATCTGGGTGCTCTAGTTATAACACTCCAAATTTGACTTGGTGTTCAAAAGGTTTAAGTGATAAACTTTCTCATTAGGGGTACTGGTGTCCAAAGGGTTCTAATCACCTACTCGGTGTATTATCTGTATATGGATGCTCTGCCATCCTGTCTGTAGGAGTGTGTGTGTGTGTGTGTGTGTGTGTGTGTGTGTGTGTGTGTGTGTGTGTGTGTGTGTGTGTGCGCGCGCGCGTGTGTGTT
>VUQH01074621.1:0-24839 GCA_015106775.1 Etroplus canarensis
GAGGACCCGAAGACCATGGGCATCCAATAAAGGTCTTTGGCCTTGTCCCTTACGCACAGAGACATCTCCAGTTTCTCTGAATCTTTTGATGATGTTATGCACTGTAGATGATGAAAGTTGCAAAGCCTTTGCAATTTGACGTTGAGGAACATTGTTTCTGAAGGATTCCACAATCTTTTTACACACTCTTTCACAGATTGAAGAGCCTCTGCCCATCTGTACTTCTGAGAGACTCTGCCTCTCTAAGACATCCCTTTTATAGCTAATCATGTTACAGACCTGATATCAATTAACTTAATTTCTTGCTAGATGTTCTCCCAGCTAAATCTTTTTGAACTTTCTTGCTTTTCAGCCATTTGTTGCCCCAACTTTTCTGGGACCTGTAGCAGGCATCAAATTTGAAATGAGCTCATTTAGAAGATGAAGGTGTACAGTTTTCCAGTTTGAACATTTGTTGTTATTTATGGTCTGTTGTGAATAAAATATTGGCTCATGTGATTTGAAAGTCTTTTAGTTTTCATTTTATTCAAATTTAAAGAACGTCCCAACTTTTCTGGAATTCGGGTTGTACATACAGTCTTATGAAGAAGAAAGTACACCCCGTTTCAGTCCTAAATCAGGACATAATTAAAAGCATCTGGCCATTAGCAGATCCTAAAATTAGGTAAATGCAACCTCAGATAAACAGCAACACTGTGTTATTTATTTAACAAAAATAAACAAAAGTGGAGAAAAACTAAGTAAAACCCATGATTCAATAGCTTGTAGAATCACTTTTAGTAGTAATAAGTTTAAGTAATGGTTTTCTGTATGACTTCATCAGTCTCTCACATGGCTGTAGAATAAGTTTGACCCATTCTTCTTTACAACTTTGCTTCAGTTCATTGAAGTTTATGGATATTAATTTATGCACAGCTCTTTTGAGGTCTACATTATTTCAATCAGATTGAGGTCTGGACTTTGACTGGGCCATTGCAACACCTTGATTCTTTTCTTTTTTGGTCATTCTGTTGCAGATTTGCCTCTATGATTATTGTCCTGTTGCATGACCCCAGCTGGGCCAAGCTTTAGCTGTGGAACAGATGGCCTCACATTAGACTCTAGAATACTTTGGTATATGGGGAGTTTAAGGTGGTCACAATGATTGCAAGGTGCCCAGACCCTGCTGATTCAAAGCAAGCCCAAAACATCAAATCATCACCCTTCCAACACTGCTTGACAACTGCTTGACAGTTGGTATGAGGCCTTTTTGTTGTGCATTGTGGCCAGACAGCTCCACTTTGATCTCGTCTGTTCAAAGGACACTGTTTCATAAGTCTTGTGGTTTGTTCGGATGCAACTTTGCAAACCTAAGTTGTGCAGCCATGTTCTTTTAGAGAGTAGAATCTTTCTCCTGGCAATCCTGGTCGGTAGAGGTCTGTAAAGTCTGAGATGTAGCTCTCCTGATTTTTGTTGTTCCATTGTACAATCTGACCTTGGGATGAATTTGCTGGGACGTCCACTCATGGGAAGACAGTGGCGGTGTGTGAATGCACACCTGATTGCTCCAGCCCAGCAAGACTGGCAGCTGTCTTGAAAGTTTTACACTTTTGTACAATTTTTCCCTCTGAATAATAGACTTCAAATTTTTTTGCCTTATAGCCGCTCCCTGACAGATGGGCAGCAGCAATTCCTTCTCTAAGATCACTGATGATGTCTCTCCTCCTGAATGCTCCAGACCAGCAACTTACCAAAAATTCAGCTTTTAAAGAGGTGCTCACTCTGTCGGATGATCATTTGATCAAACACATTCGATCAGCAGCACCTGGCTGCTACATAACCTCCTAGTTCCCATTGAAGCACAGAGAGTGTACTTAGTTTCTCACACTCTGTTTCTACATTTTGGCTTTGTTTCTGTTAAATAAATAATGACATGGTGTTACATGTCATGTCGTTGTCCATCTGAGGCTGCATTTGCCTCATTTAAGATCTGTTAAGGACCTGCTGATTTTTTTAATGTCCTACTACATAAAACATTAAAATTGAAAGAGAGTGTACTTTCTTTTTCACACAACTACATAGCACTGTTAAAATGATTAGGACAAAGCCTATCATTCACCCACACAGAGCTGCCACGCAAAGCATCAGCTAGCTCTTTAGGAACAAGGTGGCTTGGAGTTATTGCTCAAAGGTGCTCTGAAACATGGGGAGACGAATGAAACCGCCAACTCTGTAATTATTATTATATGAGCCACAGCAATGAGAACACACAGTGTTTAGCTTGAATGCCACAACCAACAGCACACTCTGTCCTACTTAAAAAGACGGTGGAAAAAGAACAGTAGTAAAAGAGGAGACAAGTGGAGTGGAAAATGAGAGGCTGAAAAAAAAGATGGAGTGAAAGGAGAGGAACATGCCTCTCCCCTTACTCCAGTGCTCCCACGGCTTTCACTATAAAAGAAGCTCATTCACGGGTGAATGGAATCCTTGACCTACCAGATGATACCTTTCTCAGAATATGAGGCGAACGCTCTGCATGCAAGTTGATCTGTGCTCCTTCTAACCTTTCATAAAGTCACATCATATTAGCCATACTTAATTCAGCAATGGCGGCAGCTAAATGTTAACTCTTTAAACGTGCTGTGAGCCGCATTCAAGACAACTGCTGATCAGACGGCCATTAGCCCACTTTAGCTACCACCATTGGCACTGCTTTACATTTCAGCTTCTCATGTTGTTTTATGGTTGTTCCAACTCACAGCCCACTGGCAGTCTTGTCAGAATGACTTGTGTGTGCACAGAGAGAGAGAGAGATAGAGAGAGAGAGAGAGGAGACTGACAACACTGTGCAACAGAGAGCAGAGGAGAGAAATTTTCACGCTGAGCTCAAATGAAACAACTGCAAATAAAATGTGTGTGTGTGTGTGTGTGGGTGTGAGCGAGAACGTTATACTTCTGTTTTTGCTTAGTTTCTTATTAGTTTTCTCTCACACATTTAATCAGTCATAATATACACCCCTGGCTGTACACTGGAGTATACAGCTGTGGCCTAAAAAACAAAGGCTGTCTACTTATTGGAATTTAGGTAGTTCAATCCCCTGCTCCTCCTGTCTTCTTGTTGAAGACACTGAATCCCAAAAATTGACCCCATGGCTCCATCAGAGTATGAGTGTGTTTTCAGCAGTTAAAAAGTGCTTAGAAGCAGAGAGTAACGTGTCATGTGAATGGGTGACTGTGGTTTATGGTAAAAAACACTATAAAAGCTAACCAGTCCATTTTCCATATTCCCTGGCTTTAATTTGTTTCTTGGCGAGATCACCTCTGAATTCTCAGTAGTCAAGAGTTCTGGCAATTTATTTTGTTCTGTGTTGCTGTCTGTGTACCTTGCCGTTTGGCTGACCTGCCTGGAGTTTGGACTTTTACATTTGTCTGCTGTCCTGATTTTGTATTTTTTTTTTTCCTTTTTTGTCTTGTACAAAACCGCAGGATTCAACATATTAATACATTAAGTATATGAGATGCGAGTTTCCCCGTGGTGTGGTGGTTTGCACATTTGCCTTACAAGCTAAGGGTCCCTGGTTCGATTCCAGGTACAGTAAGGACACTAGCCCCAATGTGGAGGGTTGCATCAAAAAAGGGCAGCTGGTGTAAAGCCTCGATTAATCATTAATGCAGATCAATCTACTGCTACAAGGGAAAAACCAAAGATACATATATGAGTTGATAAATTAGTTACCTTAAAAGAAAAGTAGGCAGTTGTGATGTAGTATGCATTTAGAATAAAATTTAAGTGTAAAAATTTTGGTTATAACTACATATAAGGGAGTTACACTTACTAGCCACTTTATTAGGTTCATCTGTTTAGCCACTCAACACATATCTATTCAGCCAATCAGTGACAACAATGTAGCACTTTTAGGCATGGTCAGGATGAACTGCTGAAGTTCAAACTGGGTATAGGAATGGGAAAGCAAGGTGATTTATATGTTTCTGAACGTGGCATGGTCATTGGTGCCAGACGGGCTGGTCTGAGTAGTTCACAAACTGCTGATCTACTGGGATTTTCCCACACAGCCTAAGGTTTACAGAGATCTGAAATCAGAGCTTTGAAAAAGAGAAACTATCCAGTGGGCAGCAGTTCTCTTGGCAAAAAAGCTTTGTTGGTGCCAGAGGTCAGAGGAGAAAGGTAAAAGTCACTCAGTGGTCAAGGTATGCAAAAGAGCATCTCTGAACTCACAACATATGGCATGTTGAGGCAAAAGCAGCAGAAGACCACACCAAGTGCCACTCTCTGTTAAAAACAGGAAACCAAGACTTCACATGGACTCACCAAAATTGAACAAAAGAAGGTTGGAAAAATGCTGCCTGGTTTGATCAATCTGAACTTCTGTTGCTGGTGGTGTAATAATGTGGGATATTTTCTTGGCACACTTTGGGGCCCTTAGTACCCACAGCCTACCTGAATATTGTTGCTGATCATGTGCATCACCAATCTTCTGATGGCTGCTTCCAGCAGGCTAACACACCAGGTCACAAAACTCAAATCATCTCACACTGGTTTCTTCAACATGACAATGTTTTACTGAGACATTTCAAGAACCTCGTCTCGTCTCGTCTTCTACCGCTTTTCCGGGGATCCGGGTCGCTGAGGCAGCAGTTCGAGCAGAGAAGCCCAGACTTTCCTCTCCCCAGCCACCTCCCCCAGCTCTTCTGGAGGGGACACCAGGGCGTTCCCAAGCCAGCCAACAGATATAACCCTCCACCCCATGGCTGCGTCTAGAAATTCTGTCCATAAAAATTATGAGCAGATTCACTCTCAGAAATGTTAACTATAATTTGTGAGCAAAACTGCCCTTTTTCTATGTCTTTACAGGAATAGTTTGCCATTTTGGTGGTATATCTTTACTTAGCTAAGATAATAAGGAACATAAAACCATAAAAAATCAAGAACATTAAAGGCAATAATGGAAACATAAGGGGCAAAACTAAATAAATAACATTAAAAATATTCAGCATTCTAAATATTAAGCTAAACTACAAAAAAAAACATCACTTCAGCTCCTAGTGTGTCTAAACAGGGCATAACTGTGGGAAGCTAAGCCCGGCCCAGTTTTGAAGCAGAAAAACAACTAGTTAAAAAGCTTTTAACAACATCTGCATAGTACAAACTCATTTCAAATTACTACCAAAGAGAATCTGCATGGTGAAGAGTAGATAGTGAAGTACAAGGGACACAGAGGCAGGCTGCTCGCATTATATCACAGCCTCCACGGAATGACATCAGTGCCTCGATTAAATTAGATGTCAGCAACAGGGTGAGTTTGCTGATTGGTGAGCTGCACAGGGCACCTTTCCAATCAGGGTCGAGTGAAGCCTGGAAGCAGGCTAATTGGCACTTGGGTCACAGGGCCAATCACGGTTGAAGTACTGCACAGCAGGATCTGCATGTGATGAAAACATAGAAGAGGTTAAGCAGATGGGGGCGCTGGATAGGACCATAACATTTGGTGGATGTTCTTATTTGAGTGCTTGATGAGAAATTCATGACCGCCCTTTCATCTGTAGGTTTAAATTAAGGTTACAAATGGCAGCGCTCATCCACGCCCCTCCTTCTGACGCCTGTCCAATATTATACACCTCCTCACAGAATGTGTTGGGGCTCATTTCCAGATGCTGGACTCACAGTCACAGCTTTTGTTTCACTTTACTCTCATTTCATAAACTACCATGTTTACAAAAGAGCCCTATTTCATGATATATCATAAGCCTTAGTTTAGCAGTAATAACACTCATATTTCTCCCCTTGGTGTCATAATGCTAATAGAAAAACTGAAAGGCTTAGAAAATTATCTGATGCCATTATCGGTATGAAGCAATGAAAGTAATTGAATCTGATAATGTCATAATCTGCTGCATAACACACCAGATACCTTTCAACCAACCTCACTTTAACCAATGCCTCCTGTCTCTGCTGTTCTCAGAGTGTTGCCTCTCAGTAATTGAATGTAAAGAGGGCTGTTTGCTCTAATTTAATTTTCTAGGGATTTTTCTTTCATGTAAGAAAGTGCATTAGGCTTTGCAGCAGAGATACAACATTTCTAAAGATATCTGCATGCTGCACATAGCATTTCCCCTTTTGCTTTAATGTGCTATTTAAATCGATCCCGGAAAATGCTGTAAAGGTGTGCTCACGCAGCATTTTATCCAAGCGGCATTTCATAGCTTTCTCTCCGCTTGCAACTGTAAAATGCTGCTTTGTGCAACTGTCCTGTGGTTATCCAGAAAGACGCCTGTTGCTCACGGGGTTCATAATGGTTCGGAGAGATTCTGTGAGCAGAAACATTTCATCAGAGCCGTTTTAGGATATATTCGCTGATATTTCCTCAATAGCGTCCCCAATTTGTTTCACAGCTCTGGGAGTCTGTGGTCTCTCTCTATAGAAATGAGAGCATTGATTTCAAAATTTGTTACGTTTTGTAAACGTGTATGAATTGGCATTTACAGTCCCCCAAGGATCTATTTTACCACCAAGAGTTTTGTTTGCGAAGGCAGCCTGAGGACACAATGCGTCTTATCATGCTAATTTGTCGGAATGGATATCCACCACTCCGTCTAAATGTTACTGCATACTGAAATGTGATTTATTTTACTGTGATATATGGCTTATTAAAATCGCGACAGGAACGCTTTTCTTTACAGAAGGGTTGGAGACTTGATTTCACAATAAAATATTGTTACCGTCTGTGTGAAATCATTTATAAATATATGCTCTATTTTTGGTTCAGTTTTTTCTACCTTTGAAAAACTTGAAAATATGGCTTAGGCCATTATTTTCAGACGGCAGCCATATGCAACCTTGCTTTTTCTGTATGTTCTTTCTGTTCTTGTTCTTGGTGTATTTGGTGTTGGAGGAACCAATGTGGCACACAGTAAATTATCAATCATCCAGCAAGAGCAAGACACTGTGTCATCTGGCACAATGAAATATTTACACTTTAACAGCTGGTGGGCCATCTGAGTGAGGTTGGATTAGGTGACTTAACTAAATAAACTTTGAAAAGAACTCTTGGGATGGTTACTGCTTGCACAAAAGAAATTATTATGCCTTTTTAGATCTTTTTTTTTTTTAGGTCTTTTAAGTCTAAGTTATGATGTGCACAGTCCTGTGTGTGCACAATATATGGACAAAGTTATTGGACAAAACCACTTAATCATTGAATTTAGGTGCCTCATTCAGTCCCATTGTTACAGGAGGATCAGATCAAGCACCTAGCAATGCAGACGACCTTTAACGACATTTGTAAAAGAATGGGCTACTCTAAAGAGCCGATGGAATTCAAGTATTGTAGCGTAATAGTATGTCGCCATTGCAACAAGTCAGTTTGTGAAATTTCTTCTAAGATATTTCATAATAAACTGTAAGTGTTATTATTGCAGAGTGTAAGCCTTAGGGAACCACGGCCATGAAGGGGAAGACCACATAAAGTTACAGACCTGCAGCCCTCTTTCGTGCTATGGGACTTAAGAGGTTAAAGTGTGTGAAAGTTGCCGAAGCTCTGCTGACTCGATAACTGCAGAGTTACAAACCTCCTCTGGCATTCACATCAGCACCGTATGCTGGGCGCTTCATGGCATGCTTGAAGCCCCACAAAACCAAGCAGTGCTGTAAAGCATGCTGCCGCTGAATTCTGCAGGAACGGAAAATGTATTCTGTGGCGTGACCAATCACTCTTCATTATCCGGCAATCTGATTATTGTTACATGGTTGACTTTCATACTGCCAGCTGTGAAGTTTGGCGGAGAAGGAATAAGGCTGCGGAGCTGATTTTCTGGTGTTAACTCAGTCCCCGTTAGTCCCACTGAAGCGGAACCTTAATGCTTCAGCTCGCCAACTTTCGCCAACTTTGCGGGAGCAGTTTGGGGAAGGTCCTTTTCTGCTCCAGTATGACTGTTCCCCAGTGAACAAAACAAACTACATAAAGGTGTGGTTATAGAGTTTGGTGTGGAAGAACCTGACTGGCTCACGAGGAGCACAAATGTCAGCCCTATCCAACACCTTTAAGATGAACTGAAAATGAAACTGCGAGAGAGGCCCAGCGTTAATGTATGGCCTCACAAATGCTCTTCTGGATGAATGTGCAAAAAGTCCCAAAGCTCTTCCGAAATCTTGTAGAAAGTCTTCCCAGAATAGGAAGACATTATAGGAGCGAAGGGGGGGACCAACTTCGTGTTAATGCCCATGGATTTAGAATGGGATATCATAAACGTACATATAATGTGTACAATGGCCTAATACTTTGCCCATACAGCGTATGTAAAACTGAATATTGTGGAAAAATGTCCTTTAAAAGTGGCCTTTGGCATCAATATAGAAACATTACATCATAGATGGTATTCAACTTTCAAACATTTCTTTCTAATGTCATTGTCACTGCCACACTTGCTTCTTCAGAGTTCATTTCCAAAAGTCCTTGCTTAGGCGTTTTCTTCATTTCAGAAAAGTCCTTGTTGGAGCCTCTGCTTCCATTCTGCACCAGTTATTCCTTTTCATTGCCCCGAGGTTTCAATACAGACCTTGGCGGGAACAAATCACCATAGTGCCAGCTGTAATAGAAGATAGAGGACTCTCTTGTGTGTGCGTGAGAGTGAGTGCTTACACGAGTGCTTTTTGGTGTGCATGTGTGAGTCCTTCGTCAAAGATCTTGCCAAAATCATGTTAAATTTATTTCATTGGAGGGACCCACAAAATGGGTCCCCCTTAAAGTGATTTATTCTCCCTACAGCAACACAGGAAAACTGTCCAGTCATCGTTCCTAAGTGAAAAAGGAAGAGGACACAGAGACCAAAAGATGGACTCTTGCACTGAAATTGATTTGAATGGGATGTTATCTGTGGTAATGTACTGGATTCAAACAGTATGTACAGTATGTTGCTTTAGTTCTACAACTCTAGTGCTCTAAACAGAATTATCCAAGCATTAGTCTGGTAAGATGATCCTTCAGTATGGACTTTCACTTGCATTCCCTTCATGTTTTTATGAGGCCTATTTGCATAACTGCAAGTAACTGTCTTTGATACATGCACAATGTGGACAAAAGTATTAAGCCACATTTCTTAATCCTTGAATTCAGGTGTTTCATTCAGTCCCATTGCCACAGGTATGTGAAATGGAGCACCTATCCATGAAGGCTGCATTTTTAGGCATTTGTAAAAGAATGGGTCGCTTTAAAGAGGATTCGAGCATGCATAATAAGTGAATTTGTGAAATATCTGCCCTACTATATATTCCATGATCAACTGTAAGTAGTATTATTGCAAAGTGGAAGCATTTAGAAACCACAGGAACTCCTTCACAAAAGGTATGGACCGTGCAATGTTACATCAACACAAAATCTGTTTGCCAGGAGCTTCATGCGTGTTCTGTGGAGTAACCAATCACACTTTTCCATCTGGCAGTCTGACAGATAAGTCTGGGTTGGGTAAATGCCAGCGTTACCTGCGTGCCTGCATTATGCCAAATGTAAAGTTTGGTGAAGGAGGAACAATGCTATGGGGTGCTGTCCTAGAGTTGGCCAGGGCCACTTAGTTCTAATGAACAGAACTACTAATATTTCATCTTACCAAGATATTTTAGACAATTCTATACTTCCAGCTTTGTAGGAAGAGTTTGGAAATGGCCCTTTTCCTTTGATGAATGAAAATGCCTCAATACACAAAGCAAGCTGCGTAAAGGCTCGGTTGGATGAATTCAGTGCTGAACTTGACTGGCTCGCACAGAGCCCTGACCTCAACCCCATCCAACACCTTTAGGACGAACTGGAACAGAGATTCTCAGCCAGGCCCTCTGGTCAAACATCTGTGATGATTTGTCAGTGTATCTTTAAGATCAAATCGAAAACAGAAAAGTTATAGGCTACTGGTTCAAATAGAGGGCAAACACTGGCTGGAAATATCTCGGTATTAGATGCGAATGAAGCCATGAAACTAATGATCTTCCCAGCAGAAGCATGAAGGAGCAATTTATCCTCAAAAATGCAAAGGAAGTTTTCTTTTGAAAAATCTGCAATAATATTTTATGACAGTGCATTCCTGTGTCCTCATCTTTGCATTCATACATAAAATATCACATCTGATGCAAATGAAGTATGTATGTATAAACACAGGGTTAGTTTTGTGAAACAACGTAATAATAATAATAATAATAATTTAAAAACAGTTGGCTTCCTTCAGTTTGTTCATGTTGGATGTCATTAAATAAGGAAATATATCTGTCTTCATTTTAATGTTTTCACTAATGTTGAAATCGGTCACAATTTATATTGCCTATATTTTTGAAAATAATTTAAATCGGAGTGCGTTGTGTGTATTTTCTACTTTCTTACTTTGTTATAAACTACCCATTTACGACTCCTTTGGCTTTGATCAAATAGTGGAAAAAACAGTTTCCAACCACTACAAATTTAGGTTTTACTCTAAAACTGCTAATCAGGTTGTCAAACTGTTATAGTGACAGAGTACTTATAGTATGGAGGAGCGGATATACGTCTTCTGTCTTTTTCCTCTCTTTTATTTTGGCTCTTTATCGATGCTGTCAACCCTTCATTTTATCTCCTGCCACTCAGACTCTGTCTTGTTCGTTTTAATTTGGGCTTCCTCTCTTTTGTCTCTTGCCGTATTGACAGATTTTTTTTTTCTTCTTACAAGAGGCCCTTCATCTCTTTGTTTTCACTGCCTGCTTTTTCTTTTCATTTTTAAAAAAAAAACTTTTTCAGCGTATAACTACCCTTTTGTCAGATGTATCCAAGGATATTCTTCTAACTCACTAAATAACTCACACATGAGAAACATGGCCTTCCAGTATGTTAAAATCAGGGCAATGAGAAGCATAGATTTGTATGGAAGTTGTACACGACTAAATAATGTATAAATATGCTGACGTCAGTGTCCTCAAATCCTCTGTGCCGTCCCCACACTGAACACTTTCATGGAGGAGAAGGCTCATTGAGGCTCAGCCAGTGTACCAAAACCTGTGGCCTAACAGAGAGACTTAAGCAGCCTGCATCTAGTAAAGGTTTTTAATCATATTAAGAATCTGATGGCACAGTTTCTTTTTTTCATGTTCTTCATTTAAATCGTGTAAAACCCAGGTCAGTTGTTTGCTGCATAACTTTCTGAATAAAAGTCTACCTGTGCAGATTTATTAACCGCTTAACTTCCCTGGCGTCCTCATTTCTAAACTTTGTTTAAAGAAAGTATTGAGACGATGATAACTGATGGTTTGTTTAAACAAACTTAGGTGTGGCTTTGTGCATGCTGAACTAAGCTGGTAAAGATGATATGGGTACATAGGTGATTTAAATGGAAACTTTTTTACATTACAAGAAAGTGAAACATTATAGAAAAAAGAAAAGAAAAAAAACTTGATGCAACACTTAATACAGATTTAAAGGACTCATGTGCGAGATTAAGTGCCATCTACAGCAGTAACTGGAAACCTGTCCTCGTCCCCTTCCTTTCCAAACGTGTTAGAGAATTTTTACGTTGGCCATCAGGACACGAGTCTTCCATGACTGCGCCCACAAGTATTTCCAGTCCAGAGGTTTGTGTGTGTGTAGACATAGTAAGGATCTAAACTGAATGAAATTGAGGAATCACAAGTTTAATGTTTGTAATAGATTATAGCTGGCAAGGAATGATAGCTGTTCTGCATTGTAATAGCATTTTATGGTGTATGAGAGCTAGCAGAAACACAAAAAACTAATAATCCCGTCTGTTTGTCCATTATAAGCTACTGTATAAGATGAGATAAGACTTTATTAATTCCACACTGGGGAAATTAGACATGGCAACCTGGTAAGTCCTGTGGAATGGGACTTGCTAGCACTGTATATGTATATAAATATCTTTTTTTAAAGTGAACTAAAACAAAAAAATTATCATCCTAGATGTTAAACTTTCTGATGGAAGATCACCTTTAAACTTACACATTGGTCCTTTATATGAGAAATAGAATAAGTGAAGATAAAACATACAAATGAACCAACATAACGACTTCTAATACCCAATTTAATGAATAATATTGATCATATTTCTGTGTCAAAGTCAGAGATGATATGTGGAGACAAGCGGACAGTGAATAGGCAACGGCTGTTTTAACACCTGAACTTTGCTAGCTTTACCTGACGGAAGTGCACGTGGCACTGTAAATGTTTGATGCAGACATTAAGCAGCTTTTCATCTGCCAGCCAAGCACTACAACTGTCCACGCGATGTCTGAAGCTGTCGATCTGAGCGTAGCTCGGGCAGTGGTCCGGTGAAGTCACGGCGAGTGAATGTGTTTCATGTGTCCTCCTCCTGAATGCTCTATACAGGCAGCTCCCTTGACTTGACCAAACATAGCATTTACAGTGAGAAGCATGTGCTACATGTGAGGAAAAAAAAATCTGCCCCAACCTGATTCATCTGACATTACCATGTGTAAAAAAAAAAACAACACAGCTAATGAGTGGGATTTAAGAGAAACCCGAACACTGACAAAGGCCAGCTTGTTGTGGCCAGATGGGGTAGCTGGAGCATTTCTGAAAAGGAAGACTTGAGGCGTGTGTCCAGTCAGGAATGCTTAGCAACCACAGTTTGAGGGAGGAAAAAAAACAAAACCACAAACCACCAACAGGATGTTGGGGGGCGTCCTGGGTCAAGTCTGATGCAGATGACTCCAGCTTGCAGCTTACATGACTTAAAAGCCTAGGACACTCTCACAAAAAAGATTGTTAATCTCAAGCATATCACTTTGTGGTGAAAAAGTAAAAAAAACTGCTCATGTTTTCTTGCCAGATACTACAGGGCAGCTTCAGATGTCGTTTAGAGTCCATACCTTACTGGATTAGAGCTTTTTTTGGTGGCACATGGACAAAAGCATATTATGCAGGTGTGATGATATAGCTCTTAAACAAAACTTTAAGTACATAACTTTAGCTGTGCCAACATTTACGGTTTCTGCCCTCATAATAAAGCCTGTTAGGGCAAATCCATATCATATATAGTACTATAACAGTTACAAAACAGATTCAGATACATTTTCTGTGTGAAAAAAATGACGATCCTTAATGCTGAGCGTGTGGATCTGAAGTACAGGAGGTCAGCCACAGTGCAGCAAGTTCATTAACAGAGCTGTGATGAACCAAGATTTTTATGGCAGAAATGCCTAATCAATCTAAAGGGTTAATCAGCGTACTGGCAGCAGCACAGCAGATCAATACCTTTCTCCCAGGTCATAGGAGACAACGGAGAACGTTCACCTTAAATCTCGTCTTGAGCTCTGCCACCTCCAGCTGTCTTTACTGTGTTCTTGTCAGTGTCACCCTCTCCAGACCATACATCATAGCAGGTCTCACTACCTTCTTATAAACCTTCACTTTCACTCTGGCTGCTGTCCTTCTGTCACAAATCACCCCTGTCACTTGTTTCCACCCACCCCACCCTGTCTGTACGCTCTTCTTCACCTCTCTCTATATTAGTCTTATAAAACCATGCAAAATTAATTTGCAATGCATCCTCCTGAAAAAAAAAAAAACATTTGTTAAAGCCCTTACTGATTGTATGTATTCAGTATAATATATAAAATTATAAATTATTCTTAGTAATAGATCCTCGCTCTTCTTTGGTGCGCTGCCGTCATTTAGATCTTGTAAATGGTATGCCACTCATGCTCCACAACTAGGTACGACCTCTGTGACACACCATCCACAAGCCTACCAGCTCAACCAGCATCAACAGACAGCGGGCTGACCTGGGAGGGTGGCCTGCTAATAAGGCCTTATCAAGGCCATAATAGCTGGGTTATGTGCCTACTCGATCTCTCCCTTTAATCACCCCGCCTACGTCACTTTTCTCTGTGTTTGACTGTTTAGCACCTCCACATGTGCCACACATCAGTCCACTGCTTAAATCGTCAATATGCCTTCAATTTCTCTGCTTCATTGCACAACGTACAATGTAAATGCACAAAGTAAAAACGCAATGCAATGATTTGCAAAACTTATAAAGGAATATTTTATTCACAAACACAGAAAACAAATGAAATGTAGAAACTGAGACGAGATACTGGCTCATCCTGAATTTGATGGCAGAGATTTGCAAATTATTTCACTGTGTTTCTATAAGGGCTGTCGAAATTAATCCAGATCAATCAATGTGTATGATTGATGCGATCAAAAATTTTAACGCAATTAATACATGCACAGGACACAATGACTCAAAATTTCACAATTCCACTGACTGGCACAGATTGGCGCCCCAGCTTGATCAAGATGGATCCTATTGGCCCTCTCACTGGGAAGTTTGAGTACAAAAAATCCCCAAGTCGGTACAATCGGTCGACATAAAATGATTTGCACACCCTGCAGGAAGGAGTTTTCGTTTCGCCGAAACACTTCCAGCTTAAAATACCACATCAACCCAAAGCATAGATAGTCAGGGATAACCCTGCAAGTACTTAGGGAACTGTGAAGCCCGGCTTTCACCAACCCACCCCCCACGGAACATCGGGGCCTTACAAACACTTCCTCCGACACATTTTATGTCCTGTTTATTTTAATTTTGCAATCTGGACACCATGTCTGTTCTTTAGTTTAAATAAAACACATGCTGAATGTATGTACCCTTCTGTCATGAGTCTTTTTGCCCCCACAAAATAAAATAATGAATGGGTATTAGTTATGATTAAACTAATTAAATCGACAACAGCCCTGTTATTAATCTGATTAAACCTTTTAACTGTTGGACAGCTCTAGTTTTTATATATTTTATGTAGTGTAGCATCCTTTATGGAATTGTAATTTTTGTTTGTGCGCAGGTTTCAATTTGATTTAACTCTTACTGTAAAGCAAACCCCCCTGCATGAACACCATCCATGTCACATCCCTCGACTGAGTGACACATCTCGCCAGTATATACCATTTCTGTCATAGTACTTAGTGGCGCTAATACGACATTACACTGGAAAATGCAGTAACTACTTATTGCTGTTATTATTATTATTCCCATTCTATTTAATTAAAACCCTCTCAGTTGTCACCGCATACATATTCTGGTGGATGCCTAGTTTGATGTCAGATGAATGTGACTGAAGCCAAAGATTCTGGATTCAGCGCACTTTGCTTCATCTATTTCAGCCTCATCTGCCAACTAGTTTAACTGGAGTCGACGTTACTGTGGGTTCCTCAAAGCACAAACAATCTCTTGACGGTCTCATGTCTTGTCAAGCATGGCAAACAGCTTTATTTTTTTTAAGACACGCACTAACAGCATAGCGATGCTGTGTGTGTGTCTGCATCTTGACTCTCGCCCTTGGCTCTTGGAGCACATATAGCTTGTAACTAAACCGCGAAGTGCAATCATCGCGGTGTAGGTGTGCGTGCAAGGCACCCAAGTCCCGGCACGGTAGAGCTTAAATGAGGAGAAGTTGATTAACTCATGGGCACCAGCTGCGCCAATTGACCCCCGCAGCTGAGCACAACCGGATCCTGCTCGAACTAGTCTGAGGTGTCAACATCCTTGTGTGTCCATTAATCTTACTGTTTTCTTGAGCACGGCTTTCAAACTCTGGCTTCTCCTGGCCAACAGCATGAGTCTGCGACTGTACTCCCCAGTGTTCAAAAATAGCATAGTGCACTCAGCAAATCCAGCAATTTGGAGACAGGTTAAAAAAAAATGCTTATCTACCAATAAAGTAATTAGCGTTGACGCTTTCTTCCAGCTTGCAACATTTTGCTTTGCCCATCATTTGTGGTGCCAAAAACTTTGGAAAGGGGGCTTCTTATTCCTCTCCAGGCTTAGTCATCACTTGTCATCTTCTGTAGTACCTTTACCAGGAAAGGCAGTAAAAAAAAAAAGGAATAAAAGCAAGTCTTTCAGTGCCTCCCAGAATCACCTCAGTCTGACAGGCACCTTATGCCAAATCATCTCTTTCTGTAATGAATAGGCTGCTGGTGACAGAGTAATTTCACTCACTGGATATTGCAGTACATCCATTTTATTTCATTTTAACCACTGATTGATCCACAGACATTCAGACATGTGGTATTGGAGATCCCTTTCCCTGCATCTTGTGTGTGTTTTAAGCAATGTTTTATCCTTACCTAAATTACAGATAAATAACTGTCTAAAACTCATAAGCAAAAGTGATATAAGCTGGGGATATGCAAGTAGTGGGTCTTTCAGAGTGGTCAGAATGTGTACATTGCTTTTAAGGAAGAGGGCTTCTACAAAGTATTCCCAAAAGCATTTTTAGATTTCTGCGTCTTTTCCCTGTGTTAGAAATTAGGTCACGCTAAAATGCATATTTTTATTTTCTTCCCCCCCCCCCCCAATGTGGCCCAGGGGAGGAGACGTACCCCAACTGTCTTCATTAACTTTTGTGGCAGACTCAGTGTGGAAGTGCAGAAGGGTGGGTGAGCAAATGGATACATCACAATCTCACAGCACCGCATGGGAGGCAAATACAGCCTCAGAAGTGTGTGAAGTTGAGAGTTTTCAAACTCTATAAAGGGTTTCTCAGAAAAAAAAATATCCTTCCTGAGAAGCGATGCTCACTCTGTGGCAATAACACTGGCAGGGCTTTGACATGGTAACGCCCCGCTGTGCTGGAAGTGGATGTATTTGTGGTGCTGTTAGGAGAGATGGTTGAAATCCTGCATGGGACGTTGCATGAGGCTGGTGTTGCTGTTTAGGTTTGTAGATAAACGGAACATGCAACATCTCAGTTAGGTAGTGGAACGCCTGGAATGGGGACTACTTCAATTCCGATTAGAGAACTGATCAGTTACATTTGTAGTCTATTCATCATTGAAAATTATCAAGCAGTAAAATTAATTTCACTTTAATCTAGTGACAAACTGAAGTGTTTACAGCTCCTTTACTACGGTATGACAGAAGAACAACACTGAACATACTGAGTAATCTGTAATATTTAAATGCATCATATTATAGTTTCAGAGTCCTAAAGTGCAGCTGTCAAGTTCGAAACATACAGCATCGCTGAGTGTGCACTGACCTGTAAAATAAATTAATTAATGCTTATTAATGTGTTTACATTACCACTCCATGCACTATTGATGGATTCATGGATTCATGGATTAAGTGATAAAATAAATGCTTATGCACTCCAAGATCAACAACTTTCTGGAGCATTACTGTCTTGTCATCCTCGCAGCAACAGTGTTGCATATTATATTTTAATATCCTTTACAATCATTAAGAGGAAAACCAGTGAAGGAGGACACGCAGAGGGTTGGTGTGAGGGAAGAGGATGCAAGGGATAGGGTGAGATGGAGGCAGATGATCGGCTGTGGAGACCCCTAACGGGAGCAGCCGAAAGAAGAAGAAGAAGAAGAAGAAGAAGAAGAAGAAGAAGAAGTCCTTTACGCTCGCAAGCGTCTGTTCTTCTGATGTTGCTGATTGGAGCAGGGGTGCTCAATGGATCCTTTTGTGTGAAAGAAGAGTTAAATGATGCTTTAAATGTCTCCTTTTATGTGAAGACGCCCACACCCTGAAGCAGGGAGCCTGAGTTGACAGAGTTGATAATCACTTGTGTGATACCCGTTATCTCTGACTTTAAGATTTTTCAAGCAAGCTAACACAAAGAAAGCCTGGCTACGTTGAACTTGCTTTGTTGTATACCCCTCTGATCTGGGTTTCTTTTTCTTTAAATTTATATGACCTCTTTGCAAACTGAAGCTTAGCTGGCAGATCAGCTGATCTTAATGTCAGCTTATACCCTTCTGTGTATCCAGTTGCCAAAATGTATATAGGGCTTGCTGTCTAACCTGCTTTAGGTTGTCAATGGTCGCCATGCATCTGCAAGCCACGTTGCAACCCACCTCCACCACTTTCATGCTGTGTCTGACATAATCAGCGTCATATCTGTTTTATATGGGGGTCATGCTGCTCCACTTGGAGCCATGCCACTAAATTTAAATTATTGCAGATGGAAGTAATAATCTCCTTTTGAACTGTAATGGTTCTGTTGACTGTTTTTGCCAGGAAAATATCAAATGTCACTAATGGTTGAAAAAACATCAGAAATAAGTGATTTGTGTAAAGACCCATAACAATTAAAGCAAACTGACATGATAAGGCCCCGCTGTGCTAGAAGTGGACGTACTGGTGGTGCTGTTAGGAGAGATGGTTGAAATCCTGCATGGGACGTTACATGTAGCTGGTGTTGCTGTTTAGGTTTGTAGATAAACGGAACATCTCAGTTAGGGAGTGGAAAGCTTGGTATGCTGAACTTACTTCGTAGTACAGGGCCCAACTGAAGTAAACTGCACGTTTGATTTATTTTCATTTCCCATTAAGACTCACTTCTTTCTTGTTAGCAGATTTAACCTGTATAAGAATATTCGCACTTCTGTTCATCTGCACAACACGAGAAAACATGTGAGAGTGTGGTGTTGCAGATACTGGCTCTTGTCTTAGGAGTGATTTAGGCCACAAGGTATGGCCTACCTTGTCTAACAGTCTCCCTGTCTGTCTGTCAGCCAGTGTGCTGGCCAGAGAAGTTGTCTGAATGGAGAGCGGCTATTTTTGTATCTGTTCTGCTTTCATTAATATCCCTCTGCTGGGAGACAAACTAATGAGTCCTGGCTCTCTGATTGCTACATCACAACTTTTGTGCGTCACCTCAGACACTTTTTGTGCTACATCACAGTGGGTGCTCTACATCACGCTGTGAACTACATTCACCACAAACGCAGGAGGCTATTTTAGATTGGAGTGAGATTTTACTTTTATTCCTTCTTTTCTCTTTCAGAGGTGCAGAACAGAGAAAAGACTGGGAGAGATACCCTTGCTGATATTTCAATACAGATGATATTTAGGATATTGGAGAAATGGTGTTCACCTTTCAAGAGCATTAGGTAAATCTTATCATATCTGGTGGGAATGATGCCCAATTCTAAATTAATTCCTCACTTTCAGAAAGGTTTATAGATGGTTTTTGCTGATATTTGATTACTTCTAAAGTTTTTGAGGTTAAAGAAAGGACAGACTCACTTGGACTTGGACCAGGGTTGGGGATGTAGTGAAAGAAAGGGGAGAAGCCAGACTGACAGAGTGGACAGAAGCAACCTTTGCAGCGAGCGTCCAGATTTCAAATGGCTGCACCAGACTTAAGACCTGAGGCATCTGAAAACAAATAAACAACAGCAGCTGGTCTCAGAAGGAAAAGTGGCCTGGCTTGGCTTTCTAAGCAGATGCTTGCTGGCTAACATCTGTCTTCTTATAGCAGGGTCATTATACCTGAACTGAACCAAAACCAATGTTGTACAAAGACTTTCTTTTTTTTTTTCTTGTGTTTGTTATTTGGAAAATGTGATGATTGCAAAGGAGCCCTACCCACAGCATCTGTATTAAATTCAAGATCAATGCATTTTAAAGCTCTAATGAGCTGTTTTTTTTTATTTAAATACATATATCTGGGTCTAATGAATAATAAATTTTTGTTACTGATGAAAGAACTTTCCCAATGTCAGAATCAGAATACTTTATTAAACCCAAGGGGGAAATTGCTTACATGACAGACACTCTATTAAATATATATAGATATGAAAGATAGAAAATACAGAAAAAAAGAAGACAAAAATATGTAAACCTTATGTGCAAGAGAGAGATGTTGGGTAGAAGACAGGAGAAATACCATCAGACAGAAACAGGGAAAAAAAAACATCAAAGTGGACAGAAAAGGACTGCAGCAGGTTCGCTGTGGCATGAAAGCCATTTGAACAGATGTGCAACTGATTATTCACAACCTGTTGGATGTTTTAAATTCCTACAGGCCAGCCACCTTTAATGAGAATGAATGGCTGCGCACCTTCGTCCGTTGGTGATTTTTGGTTTCCACCAGTTCTCTATCAGGCACATTTGGGCCTGTGTTTTGGGTACTTACGGCTCTGTTACAGCAGTGGCAAATGTGCAAATTAGATGTGGCTCAAAAGTCACGAGGCTGGGTTGACACGATTTATGGCGAGGGTTGCGTGGGCCAGATGTGTCCCAGTTGTTGCGGCACACCTGACATCTGGCCCATACAAGAGACATCCATTTGCTTTCTTCCGCTTATCCAGTTCAAGGTTGCAGGAGGGGCTGGAGCCCATCTCAGCTGTCATGGGGCGAAAGGCGCGATGCACCCTGGACTGGTCACCAGGCTATCACAGGGCTAACACAGAGAGATGGGCAACCGTTCATGCTCGCATTCGCACCTAACGGCCAATTTAGAATTGCAAATTATCCTAACCCCCTGCATGTCTTTGGGTTGTTGGAAAAAGCTGGAGTACCTGGAGAGAACCGACACAGGCACGGGAGGACCATGCAAGCTCCGCACAGCTCTTGCTGTGAGGCTGCAGCAATAGTACTGTACTCACAAAAACAACAATGTGAGCTGCTTCATCAAACTGCTACCTACCAGAAAAAAGTCAACACCATCAGTCAAGGTTAAATGTGCAGAAAACTTCTGATATGTTCTGCAAACATTATGAACTATGTGGGTCATTTCACGCTGTACTGTGTCTTTACTGTACCTATACATGTGCAGTTAATTTTTCTGACATTTTTTGGACTTGTTGCAGCAACAAATAGACACTGCAGTGGCAACAGAGAGATGCAAAGACACAGCCAGCGAGAAGGAAAGAGAAAACATTGCAGACCTAATGTTATGTGCAAAGTGTTGGAGACAAAGGGAATCAGTGCAGAAATGCTGCAAATAAGAAAAACTGTCAATCTTCTAAATTTTAATCTTTTATCTTGATTGCCTGGCAAGATTGCCTTTCATTCTGCTGCAGATAAAGCATGTTGAATTGGATTGAAGTGAACAGAGATAATATCCCATCAGTGGCATGAAAAGGGTTGCGGCAAACCAGAGTGGTAGATGTGTCTCCGGCCATTACCCACCTGCTGTATTAGTTATGCAACTCTACTCCGCCTCAATACACCACCCGTGACATGAGGTGACAGGTTTTACACATGCGCACGCGCGTGCGCACACACACACACACACACACACACGCAGTCTACTTTCCACCACATCGAAGGACATCACATTAACTTAAATCCATTTCCTGCAGAATCACTCTAACCATAACCATACTTAACCCACACTCGTAACCTCAACGTAAAGCTAACATTTTCATCAAGTCTTGAAACCAAAATTGTAGGATTTGCACCATGAAAAACAGATCTTTGAAGTCATGCTTGCACAATATAACAACATAATGCAAGTACACACTTACACACGCACAGAGAAGCACGCTAATAATATGTCTCCGTGTCAAAATGCTCGCAGAGCATCCTCACCACTGCCTCGGGTTCCACTGCAGTCTCCATAGTAATGGCATCTGTGTCCATGGCAACCATGACTGTGTCACAGCTGATGACACAAGCTGTGTCCAAAATCACTTCCTCATTCACTCATTCGTCACTCTCTGTGTAAAACGAAATACTAAGCAGTACAGCAGTAAATGAAACTCTTAACAGACAGAAAACGGAAAGTTGCGTGGTGGCAGACAGATCCGTACCGTTAATAACCCCAATATTCGTTCAGTGCTGTGGTGGGATGAGCAAGATTCGTCTTGACACTTTGGCTTGAATCATGAATGAAGCTGTAATGTCATAACTGTGCACATGTGCTAAGAACCTGAAGGAAAGGAAGCTTTCTAAACCTGGTTTTATAATTGGAGTGGTGATGAAAATCAGAGTTAGGGCTCTCCTCCCATCCATTTAGACAAGAGCTCTCAAATAACAACCCAAATAAATACCAGGGGGCGTTACCAAGATGGCTGCTAAGTGGCAAGACTTCCTTTTACTGATGTTGGACTCTTTTTTTTAGAAGGTAAATAAGTCTGCCGCTCAAAATACACAAGTAAAATGGAGGAGGGTACATATACAGTAGTACATTCTACAGTAAATGGGCTGTGATTTTAGATGCAGCTACAGAGGGTATCCTTTTGCCAAGTGTCACATTGACAACTGAGGGACAACTTCCTTGAATTTGGAAAAGTACCAGAAAGAAACTCGTCGCCATGGCTCTTGTTGTAATTTCTTGCAATTTGCATGTGTTTAAATGCAAGCTGTTATCACCAAACTGGACTGCACAGCCATGGCAACGAGGGAGATGCACGCACACATCTGCCAATTAAAGCATCATTTATGTTGAGGCAAGAAACACAAAGGAAACCCTAACCACAGCAGGTGTCGCCAATACTATCAATGGTGTAAATGAGAAGATAAAAGAGAAGAGAGAACCGCCCAGCAACCTGAGACTCAAGGGCCCAGGTGTCGCCAGTGTTGCTGATCGTCACCAACCACACCTCCTCTCCAGCCTGCAGACAGGATGGTGTGGTGAGTGATCCTGTCTGAGAGCAAGACACTTGCCAGGAGTGAACTCACAGAAAGGACATGGTTCCCAATAACAACAGCACAGAAGATTTTGGTTAACAGTAGTCAGTCTGTATGTAGCTTAATATGGGGATACAGGCAAAATCAGCTGAGTTTACACCACTCAGCCAGCTAATGTTAGTGGGCTTAAACTTAAAGCTCTATACTTTATTTGAAATCTGCATCTTTGATTGAAACAGGGGGGCATGAAGCCTTTCCTAGCTGCAGTCCATCGCAAGGCCAGCATAGCCAGACAACCATTCATGCTCACATTCACAATTTCCCCCCTGGGATTGGTAAAGTATTCTGATGGCCAATTTAGAATTGCCAGTGAACCTAACCTCACGCGTGTCTTTAGACCGTGGGAGGAAGTGAGAGTACCTGGAGAGAACATACAAATTCCACACAGAAAAGCCCCAGCTGGTTGGTGGATTCAAACCCGGGACCTTTTTGCTATGAAGTGACAGTACTAGCCACTGTGCCACTGTGCTGTGGATGGATGGATCTTTGATTGTATGTAAACAGCATCTGGGACTAGAACTGAAAGGCAGCAGTTAACAGCGTTGTGGAGAAAATTAAAAAGAACAAATTGTGTGTGCTAAGTAACATTTCAAAGGCTTGATAGACATAAAATATCCAGCATTTTACTAGAAATCTGAGACTTCATAAAGGCCTTTTAATGTTGATTGCTGGTAAATACTGGCAAGATTTGTGACTTATGCTACCACAATAGTTTGGCTGCAGGACTGGGAGTAGAGCAGATTTGGCTGCTTGTAACTCCAGATGCAGGGTAAGATTAGGATTAGGACGTTTATTTTACAACTCCAAAGGTTTTTGTGTGGATTATAAGGTTGCTCAGCGTGTCACATGCATTAAATCTGCATTTTGACCCAGTTTTTTGTCGTCTGTTGCCTTTAGAGTTCTAGGCTTATATGTTAATATACTCACTTATACTGGAAACATGATATAAATGCTTGAGATGCATACTATAGACTCATGAATATGTACATCATACGGGAGTTTCAGGATTTGGTGCTGCATGTTGCGGTGCTTAGGCCCCAAGACTGCATGTGACCTGGCTCTGGGCCACTCTTGGCTGCCCTGTTTGCTGGCATTGGTGGGGGCAAAGTTTAATCAGTTTAGCCGAGAATCAGGTTCAGTTACTGTACCTAGTATACAGTAGTTTGGGGTAAGTGTTGGCCCCTTGAAATCTGGTTCAGCAGTGAATACAACTATGTCTGGAGTCAGTTTAGGCCACTGATAGCTATCGTTAAAGCATAAATGCTTCACTTTGTTGCTAACTCAAGAGTATAATTACTATTCTAAATGAAAAATCCCTCTCTTAACCACTTAACGTTCACCACTTTGTCTTATTAAAAGAGACTTAAGTAAAAAGTATGTACCCCTATATATGACAGAAAATGCTAAACCTTACCCAAAGGCTGCCCCCACAGGGTGGCGGATTCATGCCACTTCACTGTGCAAATCACTGCACTGTGATTTGGTTGGGGTCAGGGGCAAGGTTTGATGTAGGTTCCAGGCTTATCTGTTAATATGATGCCTCTGTGTGGAATTTTTACCTATTTGGCATATCCAAATGGAAATCTTACAGAAGAACTATAAAACCAAAATGCACGTAAAAGGCTTGATGTGAAACATCAGCTAGGTTTCTGAAAATATTCCTGTTTAATATGTGACTAAAATGAATACATCAAATATATTTTCAGAATCAAATCCAAAGCTATTACATGGAGACAATGCCATTCCTGGAAGACATGGAGTAAGAAAGCTAAGGGAATGTGTGTGCAGAAAAAGGAAATTGTATTTTATGCATGCCTTGCCTTTTTCCCTTCGCTTTTAATTTTCTGGACCTTGGGCCGTGCTGGCTTTAGTGTTAATGTATGATGGTGCTTCTGTGGACTAACACAGGAGATAACCGATCATATGGAACCAGTCAGCAAGCAGAAGCAGTAACCCAAATCTGCCAACATCCCGTCCCACATGAACACGATAGAAATAGCACCATTCTAGGTCGCTCTTTAATAATTGCAGAACTAACTTTCATAGCCCTGTGCCCGTGTGTTTGTGTATGAGTGTGTGGGTGGGTGTGCCAGATTTTTGATATGTATTTCATTTGGCTGATTTTACCCTTTATCCACTCGTTTAATCGCTTTCGGTCAGAAAAATGTACTAAGCCGCCACGCTACAATTTAACAAATACAGTGTTGCATGGTGTAGATTCAGTTTCACACTGATGTGTGTGTGTGTGTGTGTGAGTGTGATTTGTCTTAGAGGATTTTCCTTGCGGGTGTCCTGACCATTAAAAGGAAAACATCTTTCCTGTCCTGTCCTAAAAACAAGGTCAAAGACCTCCTGCTCAGGCACTTCATTATACACTCAACCATCGTCAATATACACAAACACACACACACACA
>VUQH01074628.1:0-21725 GCA_015106775.1 Etroplus canarensis
CTCTCCTTTTCACTGCATCAATCACCTGTTTCCTTATACAGTCACAAACAGCACCCTCTATTTTTTTTACACACACACACAACAGCATCAGCACATCCACTACAGCCTCACAGCGCACACAGACATATAGAACACACACTCAAGGCGTACACGCTCGCCCATATTAGTAACGCACACACACATAGTCAGACCTATGGAGCCTTTTGACACACATTTTTGTTCTGTTTACAAACGAGTTATGCATTTCCATTTTCCTTACTCGTTTAAGCATCACACTCAGCATGCAATATTAGCGACACACACACAACTATGGGCACACTAAGGTTTGTCACATGGAATTTGCATGGAGCTGGCTCCAGAGAAAAGAGGTGTCCGCTGTTTTTCAATGCAACCTCAGTCTGAATGGTCATGTTGCATTTCATGTGACTTTTAGGTCATTAAAATGAGACAAACATCACAATTCTGCACCAGAAGAGGCAAAACGCGGCAGATACCATTGATAGAGCTAGCCAATGGAAAGAAAGTGAGGTTTTGCACACATGCTGACATGTGTAGCATCCATAGTTACTTCCATAAATACAGGACGCAGCGTGTGGCGTTACGTCCTCCTGTTCACACTGGAGCCTGGTGGCAGTCCCATATAATTTGAATAATCATGCAAAAAAATCAGATCTCAGTAAAAAAAATCTGAATTGAGCAGTAAGACTTAAAGTGTGAACGTAGCCTTAGATGCACTACAGAACATAACAGAGAGTTGAGGTTAGACAACAAGTGGCCTGGCTTACTACACATGACTTGGCTAAACATCCCGGCGGGGAAAGCGAGGACTGTTCAGCTTAAACACAGCTGGTGACAGGACATGAGAGGCAGGCGTCTAGCCAAAACTCCACCCCAACAACTCCCACACCTGAGGACTAAACACAAATGTGAATTGCCCGGACCCACACCTCACAGAGAGAGCCAACTCACAGGAGAAAAAGAGAGAGAAAGAGAGACAGTAGGTCTGAACCTGGAGGACAGGGGACAATGACAGCAATTCTGAGCAAAATGGAAGTAAAACAAAGATGTTGGACTAGTTAAAATTTAAATAATTTGATCAATTTTTCATTAAAGTTAAGCTGTTTCAACTTAAGCTACAAGAGAACAAAGTAGATCAAGTTGGGTGCAGTAAAGTAAATGAGTTAGTCCAACTACAAAAGTCTCATGGGATTAATTCAGTAGTGTCTGAGTTGTAATTACTTAAAAAGATCCATTCAGGCTGTTACCTTATAGTTTTTTAAAGCGTAGTACAGGCCTCTGGTTCTATGGACCAGCCTCCCCTAACCGGAATAAACTGAGAAGTATTATCCATGTGCATGAGTAACCTTATATTCTCCTACTGGATGGAAGCGTCACTCCGAATTAATACTAATGTTGCACCATGCCGACTTGATGTGTTAATTGGAAAATGATTGCTACAGTAACAGGTTTGCAGCAATTACCAACGTTACAGATGCTGCTCTTGAAGTTAGTTCTGCTGCACTCTGGTGGCAAAAAGACATTGATTAATGCAGCTTTAATGGCATTTTGCTATGTTTTTTACCACTACTTGGGGGATTTTTTTGTGTCCCACCACAATTAACACATGCATGAAGAACATCAACATAACATAAAAGGGACATGAAGTGCAACAAAACACCAGTGGAGCTGTAAAAATACACCCAAAGACGAACACATACTGATGTAAACAAAAGATTACAAAGCAGATGTTTTACAAGGTTGGAAATACATTCAACATGGTTTTAGGCCTTGGGGATACATATTATGTAATTTGTGAGCATACTTGATTGTAAACACAACCCTGTTTTTTTTTAATAAGCCTCCACAGGACACCTTTAATGATGTATTATTAAGCAAAAGAAATCTCATAAATGCCATCAACTTACTTTGATAAAGACGAGTTCACACAAATATTCCTGCATCGTCCTTTGTGTTTATGGTAAAGGGGTCCCTGGTGTTGTGGATTATATAAGCCTGCCTTTGCTTTCACATACTGCAGGAGCCCACTCATATCAGTGGGTGACATCCCTGCAGGGAAAGTTATGCATCCCCAGGGAGGCGAGCGCATGTCATTGGTGCAAACGATTGGCTAAGGCTCAGAGGGAGCATTTTAATTGTAGCTCATGTCATGCTGAAGTAGTCAGGGAGGTTTTGGTGTCAGGAAAGGTTGCTTGCAATAAATGGTGTTGTGTTACAAGTGTTGTGTGTTTTTTTACAGGTCTTCCTGTGGTCACAGCCGCTCATGCTCTTTTACAGCGCAGAGAAATGAGAGGTCTGCTTCATCTTAAATGGGTCTGCTCTTTTGCTTTGTTTTGTTTAATAAAGCAAGGTTATGGGGGGAGCTTTTGTTATTTTCCATAGGAGGTGCTGTTTAACAAATGAAAACTCATGCAAAGACGTGGTTGAAAGGTAACTTGTTATTTTCTTCTCTGATCTATGAAAGCCAGAATAAAAGCTTAATTTGAACCTTTTAGATTGTACATTCATACAACTGTGTTAATAAAAATCCAGTCCAGCCCCAACTACCTTCCATATTTCATGTAAAATGCTCTCCTCATTGTCACAAGTCACTTGAAATTATTTGTAATAGCTCACATGCCAGTTAATTTGAAGATCATTTCCGAGGCATTGTTTGTTCAGCTGAAAAGAAAGTCTAATTAAACTGCCTGGGCTACGGTGAAAAGCGAATTACTATATAGTTATTCCACACCTGAGAGGAAGTGTTAAGAAAATTGTAATTGTATTCCCCTTTCAGCTGTCAGTAAAAGAGAAACAATTTGCCAACCTGCTGACTGTGAGACAGATGAAATTGAACATTCAGGCTTTGAGAGTGAGCTTGAGGTTTAATCTTAGCATCCAGCCAGAAAATACTAATCCTTGTGATGAGTGTATGCATGTTCATTACCAAAAATGAAAGTAAAAGCCAAGTGGAGAACAATCAGCGACAGCACTCGCCACGAATAAAGACTTTCCCCTGGTGCTTTATTTGAGGAGTAAAACTTTTCCATTGTCCCTGCCCTATCAATAGGAAAGCAAGAGTGAATACAAATCCAACGCAACCAACCTCTACTCCACACTCAAGTGTGAGCTTAATTAGCTTCAGGAGCAGGTTTGTTGAACAAAAACATAAAGTACAAGACATTGATCAAGGGGAAGGCTCGAAAGATAAAGCAGCAATGGCAACCTGAGTTGCCTTTAATTAAAAGTAAAAGGTTTATACTCGCAGACGGGAGCTGCTGGTCTCCGAAGGGCACTCCAATTACAGAGTGAGACAAAAGGAAGAAATCCACTGAGATACTGAGCGACTGCTGTTGTGTCAGAGATTTGATTTGTGTAGCAGCAGCAGAAGCGCATGTGTGGGTCTGTGTGAGACTCTTACATACGGTATATATTAATGGGGATTGTACTTGTGAAAATGTGCAAGTGCCAGGTCAGCAAGGAGAGTCTGGATAGGATTTTCCAGATTATGAATATCGGTTTGTGTGCAAGTGTGCAGGAGAAGGGAGGGACTGGGGGAAAAGAGGGCGTCCCTCTAGTGGTCCCTCCCTGGCCATGCCCCTCCACATAGAGAAGTATCTTGTAGCAGGTCCCAAAACTGGAAACTCATTCAGTCCCCTCTGAATGGAGTGTCTTTAACGTGAGAGTGGAGGACTTAACTTTGAACAGCGAAAATTATGAGACCCTTGCATCCTGTTTGCGTTGGTGCATTCCTGACCCTGCTGCTCTGCTTCCCCAGCCTTGGTCATGGAGGTAAGTGCCACCGCAAATCACTATTAGTGTCCTGCTTCCCCTCTTCTGCTTTTATCTGTCAGATATACACGCGAAGAGATCAGATCACTATCCCTGTCTGAGGTTTCCCCTTTGCATAAATCAAAGCATGACAGGCTGATGAGTTAATGCCTGCAAACAAACTAACATTAACTTTATCCTTTACTGATGCTGTACTGGGCAAAAAGTTTATAAGGAGGTCCACATCCGATTTTTAGTTCTTTTCCTCTTTGTTATTCATTCTCACAGTGCACATGTCACTCTCTGTAGTAAAACCTTCTTCTTATTCGATGAAACTCAATACACAGGGGAAAAGATGTGCCATGGTCTGACCCTGGTCCAAAGGCTGAGACAACATCTGTCGGGTTCTCATCTAATACATTTTTTTTCCCCCTTGCCTTTCAGCCCGTGGTGGGCTGAATGTATGAGTGCATTTACCTTGGGAATGTTTGCACTGAAAGCGTGTTGCCAAAAGGCAGGAGGTAGTGAAGTTGAAGCCCTCTTAGCTGAGGTCCCGCTGCCGGCAGAAATGAATGGCTCTTTCAGAGGGAAGTGCACAGTGGCAGGCAGAGCTGCTCCTTATCCACCCAGAGAGAAGAGATGAAAGTAAGAGTGTGAGAGAGAGAGAGATGCTAGTAAATGAGTGAGAGAGGCAGTGTATGTACAGGAGGTGGATGCTTGATGGCCAAGGACCATACAATGGACCTATAGAGTAAAGAGCTACAGATATACTTTTCTCAGTATGATGCAACATTTCTTCATCTTAGTCCTGCTGGATGCAAGTGCATTTTGTGTGTGATTTGCAGGGTTCACTATTTTAATGGGACATCAAAACCCTTGTCTTCAAACAGCTTAAGTAACTCACATCGCCCCAAAGTTGTACTCATGGCAAGATGGCATGTTTAGCCTTGGACTTGAGCAGCTGCTGGGCCTGTTGTTTTCCCCCTGCTGTCAGATCTTCAAACCCTCACAGAAAATTCCACTCCAATTAAGTCTGGACAAACATCTCCATTGGCAGCTAAAGTGAAAAAGTGTCTCTTGATCTGAACAGAGGAGTGTCACTTTGTTTCAGTGGCACATAGTCAAAGCTCAGCCGGGGAGCTGGATTCAGTTCTTCTGCACTGTGATCTGTTCACGGCAAGCATGAAAAGAGTCATCTGCCCTTCTGTTTGCTCATTTCTAGATAAACCCCACTGACTGGCGTGACGGTGACACCTCAGCTGAAGAATAAGCTGTACACTGAGCAAACAGTGACTGCTGTCTGAGTGTGCTCACGTTGCATTTGCTGGCAATTTACATAAACCATTTGCATAACAGTATGTTATATCTTCATTGTCTGCATTGTATTTTTCTGCATATCTAAGACCATATGTTCTTTAATCAAAAAACATGGCAGAAAAACTATACCAGGGAACAATTTCTCCTCATTTAATTATCTACTGGCGCAATCCGTGGTGCCTCAGTGAGAACAGGACTCACCCACTGACCCTGGGGAACTAAATGCTAATGTTGACCAGATGTACCAAGTCACTGATTAGATTTCGGCCCCCCTTTGCTCTACAAAATACCTGCCACAAGCTGTTGGGGGATTCTTCCACAAAAGTCCTAGAAGGCTTACAGAAGGTTTCATTTCTTCCCAGTGTTTACATCTTCAAATGTCACAGGTCATGCGCCACATGATATCCAGATGCCTTAGCATTTTTGAAGTCAATTGCACCTTTCTTCGGGGAATACCTGTGTTGAAGTGGTACAGTCTTATTTTATTTCTCAGAATCTAGGAACTTCTTCCACAGCGGCAGAAGTGATTTAAGTCAAAACAAGAATGCAGCACAGTGGGCATTCCCATAACATTTTATGAGTTTTCTACAGTGGGGTAATATCCAACCTTCCCATATAGTCTTACACCATTGTTTCTCATCCTCCTACATACTAAAGCAGCCACAGGAACAATTAGATTTGTGGTGGACCATCACCAAATAAGTCCTGTAATTTCCTCTGCATGCGCAATGAAAATGTAAAAGTTTACTATCAAAGTTTGCTTAACACTGTATAACCATAGAAAATATGCGTGATTCTGCATTCAGCAGCTATGAGAGCACTTTTTTCTGCATGAAGAGATGCTCACTTTATCATGGCTGTTTCTGAAATCGCACATGACATGCTCCTGTTCTGAGTCTTTAAAACACCCTGCAGTTCTATATCTCTTCAGCAGCTGTTAAGGCTGCCTTTTAACAAAAGTCTGGAAAAACTGGATGGGTAGTTATTTCCAAAACACAAAATTGTTGCTTTGTGCATACATGTTGTTCGGTTGGCCGGGTGATAGAGCTTTTCCTCATTTCTTTCTGTCTGTTGATAGACACACAAAGTCTGATGTTTCTATTGACGCGAAACTCTTTGGAAGTGACGTGTACCTAAGGAAGTCACATTTACTGCCACTTTTTTCTGTCAACCAAGCAGTTATTTACTTTTTTCTTATACATTTTTCAAAAGAATGCATTTCATCCATTGAAAATCCATTCATGAAATTTAGGCATTTCAAAAATACTAATATGAACACACAAACTCCTGCCCATCTGTGCTCACAGAACAAATGCTGCTTTGTGTAAAATATATTATATCCAATCAATATCTTATGATACAGGCACCAAATAACATTGCAACAACACTGATTGATTTACCTTATACCTTATTGAGGAAGCTTATCTTAAATACATAGCATACAGTAAAACAGAACATCTATTCTAAACAGTATCTAATGTTTTATGCACATTTGTAAGTGTTTTAAAGATGTCTTACTGCTGAATGTGTTTGCATTTTCAATTGCAAAGCTTAACGAAGGGATTTGCATCCCAAGTCTGCATATGAGCCAGCTATCTCCCCATGGGTATAATGTCACTATGGTAACAAGGAAAAAAATAAATATGGAATTTGCCTTGGCATCTGAAGTGTCCATATACAAGGCCTCCACGTGTTCTTCGAGAGTTGGCAGGGAAAATGGTGTGACTACAAGTGTCTGCACAGAAGATTAATAAGTCCAATATTTGCACTGGGAAATTGATGAGATTAATGTTTTTTTGGGTTGTGCTGGGCCCACAGACACATGCTATGACCCTTCGCTCACCTTTCAAATGCATTGTTAGGATAAAATTGACATGTGACTTTTGGGGTAAATCCAAACACAAAAAATCATATTGTTTATAAATGCTGAGAAAAATGCAGAGCTACTTGTCTGCTTTTCCTCTAGCGCCACATGTCAGTAAAGTATGTTCTACTATCTAAAAAAAAATGTGGGTTGTGTTTGAACTGTTCACACCCACATCAACTCATCCACTATATAGCTGCACAGTGGACACAATTTGGGTGAGTACACAGTGTAATTGATGTATCCTTCCACAAAAATCACATTCCACAGTGAGTCATCTGCATCCATTTTACCCTAGCCATTGCATCCTCTTCTGTCACACCAACCCTCTGCATGTCCTCCTTCACTACATCCATGTCTTCTCTGTGGTCCTCCTCTTTTCCTTCTGCCCGGCAGCTCCATCTTCAACATTCTTTCCACACCAGTGAAAAGAAATATTAACATTAATTTATGAACACCTATGTGCGACCCCTTGATGGACAATACAAGGGAGCAACTGAAAGGTACCTATCTACAACATACTTTGGCTAAAATATTTCCATGTGCAAAAGCATGATAGAAACTGCAGCTGTAACTGTTCTATTATATACTAATCCTTAACATAATAATTATAAATTTCAAGTTACCCCTCGCTAACATTTCATAAGAAAGCTACTTACCAATGTGTGGTTAGCAAGATTTACTGCAAATATCAACAAACTGAAGTCTCCAAACAGGTTTTATGAGGCATTTTAGTTTTTAAGAGTCATGCAGCTCTGGCACAGAAGGAGATGAGTCACTGCACTGTTGAGTATTATCCTCACCAGCCACTGTCACAGGGTAAGAAAATCACATTAATGCCATATCAGATGGCCCTTTTTTTTTTCTTCTGAGACAGAAAACAACAAAGCATGATGGTCTCTGTCGATGGACGCAGTGTTCCTCTGCTGTAGCCTAATTTTGGGTGTCACATGACAATTTTGTCAAACTCTGATCCTAAAAAAGCCAGGAGGTTGTATAAAATGTGAATAAAAACAGAAGACGGGGATTTGCACTTCCTTTTCAACCTATAGTCAGTTGAATACAGCACGAAGACAAGATATTTCATGTTCAAACTGATAAACTTTATTTCGTTTTTTGAAATCTACACACATTCTGAATTTGATGCCTGCAACACCTTCCAAAAAAAGTTGGGACAGGGGCAGGAAAAAGCAGGAAAAGGACTGATAACAGGTGATAGGCCATGATTGGATATAAAAAGAGCACTATTGAAAGGCTCAGTTGTTTTCAGGCAATTATGGTGCGAGGCTCTCCATTTTGTAAAAGACTGATTGGGCAACTAGTCCAACAGTTTATGACCAATATTTCTCAATGTGCAATCACAAGAAATTTAGAAATTTTTACCATCTAAACTCTCTACAGGTAGGCAGCAAGGCCCAGAACCAACACTGAATGCAGGTGACCTCCAATTCCTCAGGCAGCTCTGCTCTAAAAACTGGCATCATTCTGTGATGGATATGTACAGTATGGGCTCACAAAACCATTATCAGTTAGTGAAGTACATCGCTGCATCTGCAAATGTAAGTTAAGACTCTACCATGCAAAGCAAAAGCCATATATAAATAACATTCAGAAATTTCAGTGACTTCTCTGGGCCTGAGCTCATCTGAGATGGACTGACTTAAAGTAGAAAAATTGTCTGTGGTCACATTTCAAATTGTATTTGGAAATAATGGCCGTTAAGGCCTCCGGACTAAGAAGAAAAGAACTGTCCAGTGTTATCAGCACAAAGTTCAAAAGCTAGCGTCTGTGATGGTATGGGGGTAACTCGCCCATCTGTGAATTACCATGAATGCTGAGAGGTACATACAGGTTTTGGAGCAATGTATGCATCCATTTAGATGTCTTTTTCAGCGATGTCCCTGCTTATTTCAGCAAGACAATGACAAGCCACATTCTGCAGAAATTACATCAGCATGGCTGTAAAAGAGTATGGGTGCCAGACTGGAGTGCCCGCAGTGAAGCCCTGTCTCCCATTGAGAATGCATGGCTCATTATGAAAATGCAACCTAAGATATACATCAAGCAAGAATGGGAAATAGTTCCACTTTCAAAGCTTCAACATTATTAGTGTCTCCAGATGTTTACTGAGGGCTTTTAGAAGGAAAGGTCCTTCTGTCCCAGCTTTTTTTTAACAGTTTGTACATTAAATATCTTGTCTTTGTGACGTGTTCTATTGAATAAATGTTGAAAAGGCTTTGCGAATTGTTGGATTCTGTTTTTATTTCACATTTTACACAGCACCCCCACTTTTTTGGAATCCGGGCTTGTAGATGAAATAGCACTACAAAATGGCTGGTTTATTATATAATGAACTATTCAGTAAATGGGCCATGTGCTGTTTTCACAGAAAATAAGATATAGTCTGTTTCAGAATATAATACTACAAGTGCCATATTTGAACAGGAGCAGAAAGCAAGGATTTATTTTTATCTTAACATGTGTCTCTTTAAAAACAAAACACTTTGGTGGCTTATGCACTGCGGAACAAGTGTATTTCTTCTCAAACTTAAGTGCTGTACACAGCTCTTGTACTTTTGAAAACATTCTGCTCACTGCCAAGCTCCTTCTTTTGGCTTCATGAAAATGAGACCCTTATAACATCTCAAAGCATGGAAGATGATCAATATTGATAATGTTTCTCATATGATATAACCTTCCTCACTTCTCCCAGCCTGATGTTTCATCCTGCCACTTTCAGAGAGAAAGTTTCAGTGAGTCATGGTTTATTAACATTTTTTTTTTTAGGATTCTGGCCCGAGGCAAACATCATTGCAAGAATCCAAAGTTAGCTGTATGGGCAACCTGCCTCACCCTGCTTCTTTCCTTTCTGTAACTTCATCTTGTAACTACAGGTAGAATTTTTTATTTGACCTGCAGCTACAGAATGAGCAGCAAGTCTGTTCAGTGATTACAGTGGCAGGCCAATAATGGACTTTATAGAGGTTTGATTCCTGTAAAAGCAAATAACTCCTGTCAAGTTGTCCTTTAGCAAGACACTGGACCGCTGCTGCTCATTCAAAGTGTGCTGCTATGGTCAGATAAGCATGTCAGCTACAAGCAAGCAAATGTAAAATGCAGAAGAAGGCGTGAAATCAGTCTGGTTTGCTGAGCGTCTTATCATTTATTTCAGTGAACCACAGCCTCAGTCAATTACAAGGTGTTTTCGTAGCTTTCATCATTAGCTAGGATCCCATCCAAAGGTATTTGGATGACCTTGAAGCAAGGCTATATTTCCAGCTGGGCAACTGGTTTGAGCCTAAGACTACTGGGGCATCCCAAAGGCTCAGGGTCACAGGTAATTCAGGTAACTGTTTGACACTACAGCATATAACAGTTATAGTTTAGATTTGTAGTTCAGAGTCAAAGTTTTCAAACTTTGACAGCCCCAGTTGGACTGGGCTTATATGATGCACATTCTTTAATTTTTTGTGCTCAAATCACCACAGATAAATTGCTGATACCATATACTAAAGACCAGTGACCCCTGGGTCATTTCCAGGTTGGGACACAAGCCCCTCTCATCATGGAGGTTGTGTCAGGAAGGGCATCCGGTGTAAAACCTCTGCCAAATTAATCCGCTGTGGGGAACACAAGGGAGCAGCCGGAAGATGCATATACTATACATCCAGTGCAACAATTTTTGCACTTGCCCTCTTCATTATTTTTCCCCAGGACCCCTGAGACCTGCGCATTTTATTAAATAACATTAGCAAAGAGGCCTAGTGACTCACAGGAAAGATCACTACCTTAGCAAAAATATGACCACATGTTACTAAATGAGTAATTTTTTTTTTACGAGCAAAACACATGAAGATATCAAAATGTCCTTCACAGAGCTGTGGAAGTGCCAGATGAACAACTCTTTCAAAGTAAGAGAGATATTCTGCCTTCTGCATCGCTGGCATTGAAGCACTCAGCAACTTCAAAAGCACATATCATAGCCCAGTTTATTCTCATTGTGATGCAAGAACTCTGAAAAAATGCATGTCCCTCGCCTTGAGGACTCTATACTCCTCTGGCAGATGATCTTTCCCACATTTCTCTCTTTGAGGTTGCTGGCTGTCATTGGAAGGCTGCTCGGATTATATTTTAGGGCTATGATCTGCTCAGAACAGGCAGACGTCCCACACAGAGAACTCATTTAGCCAGGGGTGTGTACACAAAAGAGTTTCTGTACATAAACACAGGCCCAGATTCTGTCCCTAGGTGGAAGGTCAGAGGCCATCTCACAGTGGCCTCCTGTGTTATTCTAAACCCTTCCACATCAGTCAGTTAAGTTGGTGGATCAGTTTAGTAATGGACGGTCTGCGATCAGATTTCAAGTCTGTAAGTGACATTTTGGGATTTCAGATTGTTATGATTACCTTGTCGCCATGCAATTTTAGGCAGTTCCTACCTACAGAGTAGTAGCAGTTTGGGGTTATAGCTGTATCACTGGAAGAGGATATTAGTCCGCATTTACATCAGACTACTGCATTGTACAAAAAAATAAAAATAAAATTACAATCCTCTCTTTACCAAAACCATCACAAAACAGCACAAATAGTGGATGGATACCACGACAGACTAACAGCTGAGAAAGAAATATTGTCTAAATAGATTAGGAACAGAGAGATGGCAGTGTATTTGAAGGGTAAAAAGTTCCCAATAATCATTATACATCACACACTGACACATTCTTTCCTTGGCTGAATGATTTTCTAAACAAGGAAAAAAACTGTCTATGGGTAAAGATGGATTATCTAAGTACGCTCACATATGGCTAAATAAAACGCATTTTTCTTTTGCATCCTGTTACCATGTTCTGCCATTTAATTCAAGTACTAGTGGTTTTTTCGTTTATATTGGGACATAGCCATACATACAAGAAAGTCACTACTTGAAACACTCTAAGACAGTTTCAGACACTGGAACTCAAAATAGCTATATAGGCACATATATAACTATTATTTTCCATTTTCAATGGAGGACGTTTTCATTACAAATAAAACTGCCCCAGCAGCTCTTAATTATATGAATAGTTTTTATTTTTGAAAGGTATAAGAAGCACAGTGTGGTCACCCCTTTGCTTTGGCTCCTATGAACAGCTACACAGCTTTTCAAGGTATTTGGCAGGTAGATTGTTCCAGACATCTTAGAAATCTTGCTATAGTCCCTTTGTGGATTTAGGCTGTCATAGAGCCTTCTGTCTCCTCAGACTGACTCCAGCATGTTAAGACCAGGGCTCTTTGGGGTCCATACCATCTGTTGAAGTACTCCTTGTTCTTCTTGTCACTGAAGATTCTTATTGCTTATGTACTGACTTGGGTGCTATAAATATCAAAAGACTGAGTTTCAGACTGTTACAGATTGTGCAACTATTTTTGAGGAACTGAGAGTTTGTCCTATTTTGTATGAGATTTGTTCAGGAATCAAAGTGTTAGGCAGAGTCTGAGATACATTTTTGCAGTGGAGTGGAGTGGTAACCCTGTAAAGCACAGTTGGGCTGATGGGAACCCCATACTTGTCATCAAATTTATGTCCATAGATGCACCCGTAAGTAACTGTCAAATAATAATTTTTAAAAAACTCCATTTATACAGCACATACAAAAGCAGAATAAAGTAAAGTAAGGAGTGATATTAAACAGAAGGACAGGCATTAAAGTGACACAAATACATACAAAACACATGCACATTGATACATCAAAAATATAAATAAATTAATAAACCACTGGAGACAGGCAATTACAAAGACAAATAAAATACAATGACCCAAAGATAAAAGTATTAGTTTTAAAAACTGATGTGAAAATAAGTCACTGATTCTGCAAACCTGATATCATCAGGCATGTCATTTCAAAGCCAAGGGCTCAGATGGCAAAAATGTGGTCACCTTTAGATCTAAGTCCAGACTTTGGAACAGCCAGAAGAGCCCCACCTGATGATCTAAGGTTGCAAGTGGGCTCATATGGGGTCAACATTTCCAAGAGAACTTTTAAACGAGAACTCTTAGTAATGCTTATCTAGTCTGCAGGATTTGACAGCAGGATTTCTGACTTAGTGATATCGAGTTGCAGAAGAATTTTGGACATCCAACATGAAACATCACTGAGACAATTTAAGACAGTAGCTAGGCTTTCAGAGTCGCTGGATCACGTGAGAAGGTATATCTGTGTGTCATCGGCATAATAGTGAAAGAAGATATTGTGAGTTTGCAAATATTACCAAGAGGAAGCAGATAGATAGAAAACAAAATAAGGCCTAAAATCAGGCCTTGTAGTATCCCAAAGATAATGTGAGCTTTAGACAAAGAGAAGTTTAATGGAAAATTTCATGGGAAGTTTAGCCAAATGTTGTTTGGCCACTTCAGATCTATCTAACTGTGGGCACTGCAAGTGTGTCTGCACTGAATACCTTTTAAATGTTTGTTCTTCAGGCTTTCTGAAGGCCTCTCAGAGTTTTTCCATTGGTTGTTTTTCCATGTACTTTCAGTCCAGTCCCTGAACCTGACCAATTTCTTATAAGTGTTTGTTTGTTAAACCTCTTAACAAAGACCTTTGAATCAAGCATAAAACAGCACCTAACACAAGTGATGAACTTTCTAACTCGCAACTTGTCACAAAATCACATCATTTATTCCCATTCAGTTGAATCTGTGAAAAATGTCAAAGATAAGACAGTCTGAAAGCCATAAAATAGTATGTTTGCACCAACAAGTTGATTACCAAATAGCTATTAGCCAAAATCCTGGCATATCTTGGCATGGTGTGCAGGGTGTCTTTAAAAAAATTTGAGGAGACTAGACAAGTGTAGAACAAAAGAGGTGACAGGCCAGCATCTGAAAGTCATGTCCTGAAGAAACAGAAAAAGTCCAACAAAGACCTTACACAGGACCTGACAGATGCAACTGGCCTCTCAGTTGATCCATCTAGTGTTTGCAAAAGCCTCATGAGAAGTGGTCTTACTGGAAGGGTGGCTGTCAAGAAGCCATTCTTAAGGAAGGTAAAGGCTGAGTGAGGTATGTCAGTTTACACAAGAACTGGACAGAAAATCAGTGGCAACAGGTCTTATGGAGTGATGAATCCAAATTGGAAATTTGAGATCATCTTGACACAGAACACAACAAAGGGGAGCAAACATCCTTCAAGAAGCCTGGAGGACTACTCCAAAAAACGTCTTAAATAAATTAAAAGAAAGCTTAACTAAGACAGTTCCATTTGTGTCGAAGAATAAAGGTGGTCATACCAAATATTGACTTTTAAGCATGTTACTATTGTACAAACTGTTTTTGCCTTATAGACTAGATTTCCATTTAAATTTGCATGTTTCAGTTAATCATTGTGCCTATTTCCTATTTTCCTTCCAAAATATGAAGAAACAACCTTTGCACAGTACTGCAAATTATTCATGATTACCAGACATGATGAAGTAAAATAATATGAAAAAATATAATAAAACAATAATAAACCAAACCAACATCTCTGCAAAATAAGACAAAAAAATGCAGCAATATAATGGTAATTTCATGCACATTATGATACCTGTAGGAACACAATGGGGCCAAGATCTGAGTGGAACATTTATATTCAAAGTGTGCTATGACCCTGAGAATGACGGGCTTATATTCTTAACTGGCTGCAGCAAATGAACTGTGTTTATTTTTGATAAGAGCTGTTGGGGAGTTTAGTGCCCAAAATGAAAACTCCAGAGAAAATTCTCATCATCACAGAACTGCCAAGTTTTCAATAAGCAGGAATTATGCATGACCAGATGTCTCGATATGAGAGCGTTCCATGGTTCTCTCTCTCTTTTTTTTTTCTTTTTAGCATAGTCTATTTTATCATTTGAATTCTGCCCTGTCTGCCATTGTTTCCTTTATCAACTGAAAATAAATTAAAAGGGAAAAGGAATAACAAAATGTCTGCTCATCCCAAAGGCCCTCTTTGGAATTACTAATTCAGTTTCCCATGTAAATCAATTTTTGAGATCTTTTTTTCTTGTTTGTCATGGATGTTATCAGTTGGCCATATCATCAGATGTTATGTTAAATCATCATATGACAAAAACTGTAATGTCTGTCAGATTTAGAGACAATACTTGCTTTGTTAACAGCTCTCTGTATATTACTCACATGCCGTGGAATCAGACAAACGTAGTCAACAGGGTAACACAAGGCAAGCTCAGGCCCTGGAAAAGCAACATGAATCATGGGAAATGTTTCCAGTGTTGAGCTGATTCATATGAGACATGTTAGGAAAAGCCTGAGGTTTCCACTCCAACATCTGGAGCTGGCTTGGTCAGTTAGGAGTGAGACAAAACTGTGTCCCACTGATTTTCTCATCAAATATAGACAAAACAACTGTGTTGGAAGAATGTCAATGTGCAACAATTTGCCAAGTTTTGGAAAATTATCAGGGTTAGATGTCTTTGTTGATTGCTGAAAGAGATGTAAAGACCAGTTCGTTATCAGAAGTGGTTCTAATCTCTCAGCAACCCTTCAAAGTCTTTTAAAGCAAGTGAGAACGGAGCAACATTGTAAAAGTTTCAATATTAAAGTGCTCTATGTTGAAATTCACATTTCTGAGGTTTAATTGTTTACACTGTCTCTTAGAGACTTCAGACGGCTATTTTTAAGCGGAGCAGTGGTAGTTTGCACATGAATATGACTCACTGTTTTAAATATAGAGAAATCCACTGCAACTGCGGGGACTCCCTCCAGCCCAGAGGGTGTGTGACTCACAAGCACAAGGATGCAGTGGTTAATCATGAGACATCAGACTCCAGACTAATAGTTTTTGTGCTTCTAATTAGTGCTCAACTCCTAGATGTTATTAGCCTTTGCTCCAAAATGACAGGTTTAGCTGTGAGGTGCTACGATATGTGAATCTCCAGGGAGAGAAAAAATAGTCCTGTTTAGTGCATGCGGTTACTGACAACATTTAGAGTTTTCCTGCAAACATCTTACATCTGAAGGGGGAATTTCCTCCAGAAATGTAATACTGATGTTTTTCATTTCCACATGCATGCTTTCCAGTGACGATCACCCCCTTTTCGTCCAAATATGTAGTCTCCTGCTCTATCATTCCCAAAACATGGCAGCGGGAGGCTGCAGTTAGGAGGGCCACTTTTCACAGTATGTAGATCAGCACCAGCTCTCATCCCGCTGAACATCTTCATCAGCACCACAGAGGGACCTGAGTAATTTGAAGCCAGGTGGCCTCATTACAAGCTGGGTTCAGACAGAATCGAGGGGGCTGGGGATAGCACCAGGCCTGGGATATGGCATTCTGGAATAACATGCCCTAGTTAAATATAACCAACCAAGAGCATGTTGCTTCACATGAGGTTGAAAAAAGAGAGGGAAAGGAGGAGGAAAGGGGATTTTGAGTGTGTGCATGACACCGTTTATTTGTGTTTGAAAGGGCGTATGTTTTTTATGCACTGTGGCTCACACAGATCCCAGTGTTGAGGGGCCAGAGCATATGTCGTCATCGTGCCGGTTATGAAGGCTTAAAATAACCAGAGGAAATAATGTGTCCCATGAAGTTTAGTTTGACTGTCTGTATGGGCATCTGCAGAAGCATGAAGCAGAGAACAGCTGCAGAGAGGAGTTGAGCTGCACGTCACTGGCTTGCCAAGTCACACATCCAAGCTCCTTGTGCAGCCATGTGTTGAATTTTTCACACAGTAATGGTAAAACAGACCCTCAAATCTTCTTAGTTGCACAGAATTTCTTGAAGCGGACAGAAAGTCCATTGGATGTGAATACTGTGACACTTCACTCCTACTTCACAAATTAAATTCTCGTATATGTTGCTTTAAAATCAGACAAGTAAAGGATTTGTGGTTGAGGCAGGAATCTGACAGGTTCTATTCAGCTAAAAAAAAAACACAATATGGTGAAACTGGAGTTTAAATTTAATTGGTATCAAATTTAATTCACGTAATAGCCGATTTCTGCACAGATATAGAGCTTAAGTTGGGATGAGCTAAAGTATTAAATGAAAAACTAAATATTTGGTATTAAAGGAGGTACAAAGAAGTTTTATACGTCATTAATTATATTAGAATAAGTAGAACTTAAGCTAACATAAAGTTGGGTTACCTTAAGAAAATAGGAAATAATTGGCTGGGCTTTGGCCTTCCTATATCTTACCATTCCTTTTTTCTTTTTCGGAGCAGCCTCACTCAGTGGCTAAAACTTCTGCAGAGTTCTCTTCACCAAACTCTCATCTAAACAAACATCATTTCCACCTATGACCCATCATCAGACCACTACCTGCTAAGTCTCCTATATATCTCACCACTAAGATGTTGTTCATGTCATAAAAGGAGAAGCCAAGCTCTAAAATCTTTATTTCTTCTGGTCAGAAGAAGTCAAGATTGCGAAGAAAAGAATCAGAATCTTTGAGCAACTGACAGCAGCAGCTGACTGCACTGAAGTCAACAAATAATCAGCCAAACCAAAAATGCAGATGACAGGAGGGATCACTGCAAACCAAGAACAAACAGTGTTTTTGTGGCTGACGATAGAGTCCGGTGTACTATATTGTGTCCGACCAGGCCATGGAATAGGCCCCTGGGGAATGTGAGGATGCAGAACAGGGAAGCTGACCTTGTGTGACCTCGGTGCATCCTGTCCTTTAACAGCCAAAAATACATTCCTCGGCTTCTCTTCAGAGCCACTCTCCATTGTAGTGGACCACAGAGGAGATACTTTAGATGTTTGAAAAGTTCTTGAGTTCAGTTTAGATTTGGGTAGCTTAATTATCGCCACGTGCGTACTCATAGTAAATCACTGTGTTTCTTTCTAGAATATTGTAAGGTCTTTCATTTACAATGTAAAGTGCCCTGAAATTACTTATGTTGTGAATTGGCATTATATAAATATAACCGAATAGAGCTGAATTGCTGTGTTCTCATAAATGTTTTCTTTTTATGGTCTTCTGAAGGGGTAATATTAAGGTTTAAACATCACAGAAAAAGAAAGCTTTGACTTGATTCCATAAAGCAAACCAGTAGTATACATAACCCATTTAGGTGTTAAAATCTCATAGAAATGTGTCCCAGTCCTTGCTGAATATCCCCCCTGAGGCTATATAAGTAAATTCACAGTGAGAGAGAGTTTGCCACACATAAGGGAACCAATACCCGCTGGATGGTAATTAGCTCAAGGCCAGCCTAATGGGGTAAAACTGAACTTTTTTTTTTTTTTTCTGCCTTCCTGCTTCTTTAATGCATACGAATTTATTCTAAGAATTACCATGCTCCTGGTGCTTCTTTGCCCTTTGCCCTTCCAGTAAACTCACAAACTAATCTCATAGATGTAAGGAAAGGGAAAATAGTCAAGTAAACATGCTGTGTTATGTAACTAGATGGCCATTTAGCCCAAGCAGACTGAGGGGAGCGTTGTAGAGTGTAGTTTAGGACTGTAGTTCTTAAATACTTTTTAAAAAGGATTAGAACCTTTAATGTTTCCACATGTGAATGTCCATATATTCGTAATATACATTCAGCGGCACCAGCTTTCTCCCTGAGCAGGTGAAAGTAATCATTTACCAAGTTGAGTAATTAGCCTGAGTTCAGTCTCAAATGGGACATGTAGGTGAAAGGGGTTACAGTTAGGATATGAGGCAACTCAGGAGGGGTATCTCTGAGGTTTCACATACACAAGTTTTTACTGTACTTTGGCAGACAGTGAAAGAGAGGTCAGGAGTTTAAAATAGAAAAATCTGATCCCTGGAAAGTTTAGTCCAAACTTTAAAATAGTAATAGCTCCCAGCGATTAGATTTCATTCTCATCTGAAAACCAGTTTTACAGCCACAACAAACTTCCTCTAGACAAAATTTCCACCACAAAGTTTTCCACTTTGCAGCCAGACACTATCAAACCAGACAGCACATCGGTTTGCTGACGGGAGATGGTTTCAGAGACAGACAGGAGAAAAATAGAGTCTGATGCAATCAATCATGGTTCGAAAAATTAGGAAAAAAAAAAAGAAGACTTTTTTTCTTATCTTTGCAGAAGTAAAGATTTCCTTTCACTAATTTGTCATATTGTATATTTTGGTGGAAGTCTCAACACTAACTTGCTCAGCAGCTGTTGTTGCACTAAAATCATTCTGTCATCCAACATGCAGCTACTTGTTAGGATAAATATTTTCCTGGCAACTGAAAGTGGAATAAACTTGGTCCACTGCATTGCCAGAGGCAATGTGGATTTCATTAGAGATGCAAATGGATATGGTGAATCGTATAGAAAGCTGTAATTTATCTTAAAGGCCTTTCATAGTGTGTTCCTTATTTCCTGGTGCATTTACATGGAAAGTAAATGGCAGAGGTTGCAGCATTGGAAAGCGAAACATCTCTTGCCAGAAAAACTGATGAGTGCACTAATGATTATTGAACCCGATCAAGGATAGCCCCAAATTATAAATCATTGATTAGGCTTACAAATGAACACCCTTATTAGTGGCTGCACACTGTTACCAGAAACAGCCCCACTTATGGCTACCACTTCTGCTTTCAGCCTATAACCGATTAAAGTATGTGCTTGTTAAACACATGCTGGCATTGCTATAACCTTTCCCTTCACCTCAGATGGGAAACCTCTCTCAAAATTGATTCCCTCTTTAACACAGGCAACCCTTTTTTGTACTGGGAACACTCACCTCCAGATCGCACTGAACAAGAGGCTGTTTTAAACATAACATCCACAGTACTGTACTAAAGGTTACATCCAGCCCGGATTTAACAGCAACGTGATTCAGTATAGTCTCTTGAAATTTCGACTGCTAAATCTACTGCCAGGGAATGTTCAGCCATTACAAACATCTGTCTTTGTATATGTAGGTCAGCATACCTGAGCTAGTGAAGGGAATTACATTTGCAGTACCTACCATCAGAAATGCAAAAGAGCTGCATGGGCGTGTCAGGAAAGTCCATTTTTGTTGTACAAGCTGCAAAATGAACAAATCTAGCAAAGGTATCATAAAGATACCTTTGGGGCAGGGGGGGTGGGGGGCCAGCAAGGGCTCAGTGAGTGGGAGGATGGATTTAGGAGCCAGAGAGCTGCGGAGGGCGCTGGCTCGTGACCCGCCTGCAGTGTGTGAAGGACCAGAGGCCATAAGGACACCACTCCCACCAAGGTGCCCTCGAGCAAGGCACCAAACCCCCACATTACTCCCTGGCGTCTGAAATGGCAACCTTGTATGCCAACGTCCTTCACTGCATGTGTAGGAGTATCGGCAATTGTAATTTCAACCCTGGGAATTGATAAAATATAGTAAAAAAAAGTAAAATGCCAGAATCATAAGTGACACCCCCTCCTCTACAAATTCTCCCTCTCTCTTTTAAGGCCCTCATGACCATACTGCAGGTTTCATTTGTGCTAGGAATAAGCTAGTGCTTACCATGCAACAAACTCAGACTTGAAAAAGGGAACCAGCACATAAGTGTCAAACTTCAGTGCCTCAACTGGTCACTTAAAGGGGCAGTGTGTGATATTTAGTGACATCTAACAGGGAGAATGCAGATTGCGACAGTTTTCCTCACCCCTCTCCCTTTCCAAACACGTCGGAGAAAATCCAGTGGCTATCAGGGGACAAAATGGAGTCTTCCACAACCACATTCACGAGTATTTCCTGTCCAGAGTTTCTTCAGTATAGATATAATTAAGGATTAGAAATGCAACTGAGTTGGATTTAGTTTCAGGAAATAAAAGTTCAGTTTTTAAGCTGCATAAGTTATAGATTATAGCTGACAAGTAATGGTAGCTGCTCTGCACTGTGATGGCAGGCTGTTTGCATGTTCTGAGCTACTGTAGACACACAACATGGTAAATCCTATGGAACTGGGCTCTCTAATACGATATATATCTTTTCACAAGTAAACAAAAACACAACAGTTATTATCCCAGAGTGATTTTATACTATGAAAAGCATAAATTCAGATCACCTTTATTGTTACACACTGCTCGTTTAAGGCTGGCTATGTGTGTATGTACAATATATATGCATTTATTTATTCATTTAAAATATTTCATCTGTTTAAATTATAACAAGGCTTAAAGTTCGCATTAGCAGGGGAGTTTAAAAGAAGTCAGTTTTGGTAAGTTATTTATGTTGTTTCATTGTATGTTACACAGCACTATTTTTTGGGTACAGTATTTCTGTCTGTGCTGTGCACCCATAGGCTATGGATGCAACTCGCAAGTGTTAGCTGATTACTTAACACATCACTCTCTGGTCTAAATGTAGCAGCTGCTGGCTCAAAAAGATCAAACTGGTGATGACCATAAAGCTGAATTCAAGGCTTCAGAATGTGAAGCCATAGCTCAATGCTACATCCATCTTTTATAAACAGGTTATAATGCTGCGTCAGAAAGACTTGAAACCCAATCACCTTGGTCTTCGATTTAATGCACTGACCCACTGCCTGTTTGCTTCCTTATGACATTTTCTTTCTTTATACTACTACTACAACTACCTTATACAACGCATCTAATCTGGTCTGAAAACACCTATAAATGGTTAAAGTCTCACATCATGGCCTTGATTTAATTTAAAGCCAGCAAACACAGCCCAGAGGTGCTGCAGGAGTCTGGTTTCCTTTCAGACCTCCTAAATTACAACATGTTGAAAGGTTATTATGGATTTTTGGTTGAGATAAAGTTATTTCAGAATCTAATGGCTGAGTTTCCCTGAAATGTTCTGTTTGTTTTTTTTTTTTGTTTTTTGTTTTTTTTTTTTTTT
>VUQH01074637.1:0-14714 GCA_015106775.1 Etroplus canarensis
CTGTTCCCTGATGTAATCCCACCCCTGTCTTGAACCCATCTGTCACTCCTACTGCATACCTCACCACTGTCTCACTGTCCTCATACATGTCCTGCACCACCTTCACATACTTCTCTGCCACTCCTGACTTCCTCATACAATTCCACAGTTCCTATCATATGACGTAGTAAAAAGTCTCACTCCCAACATTTGAAATGTCTCCTATGTTCTTTTGTGAGTAAAATATTGCTTTGTTTCTTTTATTTTGCAAATCATTGTTATATTTATATTCTATGCAGGACCCCAACCTTTTTTTTTGGAAGCGGGGTTGTACTTAGTGAGGGAAAATAAAACGTCGCATGATTCTCAGAGTTGGTATCATGTCCCACATTGTCCCACAAGGTCACACTGTTTGTTGGAATCTGATACAAAGAAAGCATTAAAAAACCTGATATGATCCTTTAAAATCCCACAAAGAAATATATCCACTAGAGGGTGTAGGTGGACACTTTCCCACGATGACATACGTTGAGCATTGCATGAGTGTGACTGTTGGAGGAGAAGGAGGAGGATATATTTGGCACCGCCTACCGCCTGTCAGACCGCGTTCAGGGCTCAACCCCCTCGGCGAGCCCTTGTAGCTATGGAAACTCGTCGGTGGCAACATCCACCAGTCTTTTGTGCCCTCATCCTTCTCTTACCTCTCAGAGGTGCCGAGAGTGTGCAGCTGTAACCGATAAACGATACGCTGCAAAATGGCGATGGCGCGACTCGTCGCCTGTTTTGTGCTTTGCAGCAGCCTAGGTGAGTTCTTTCCCCTATTCACAAAGCTTTTACCAAAACGCACTCAGCGAGGTGCGACTACCGTCAAGTTAAAATCCGAGCCGTGACGGTCCTGTCAGCGCCGCGGCTGGACCCGCGTTAACGTTAGCTTGACGTGAACAGGCTGGGAATTGTCAGGAAAGCGTCATTAACGTGTACTGTGGCGTTTTAACAGCCAGTTTATTGCCATTGGTGTGTTTTTTTTTACGCTTGAGCAAACGTTACGTCCAAGCTGAAAAATGACGTAGCTGTCAGAGATTCCAATTTAACGATGTTTGCTAATGTGTTGGAAAAGGAGTAAAAAAAAGTCGCTTTTTTTCTTTTTTCTTTTTTTTGCTTTATTGTTAGAAACCGAGCCTCGAAATCAGCTAGCTTATGTGAGTACTTGTCCACAATTTCTCAGGAAATTTCCAGAATGAAAACAAAGCAAATTTAGCGTAAAAGAAAGGGGCAGCCACATGGTGGAGACCTGTGGTACTCAGAAATACAGGCCTACTAATAATACACATTGAAATACTGGTAGACCTTTAGCCAAATGGCCAAGCTGGAGTCTCGTTTTAGTGGCATTCGACCTCTCCTTAGCAGATGGGGGATTGGTGATGGTGAGTGTGGTGCCATTAGTGAGACAGGTGGAGGGCATCAGTGTCAGTGGTGAGGTTGTGTGATGAAGATGATGTGCAGCAGCAGCAGCAGCAGCACTAGCAGCAGCTATGGATTTGTGGTGTGTTGGCTGATTGGCTGCGGTTGGGTGCACCAGTGAGTGTTGAACTTTGCGCCCAGGTTCTCTGCAAGCTTAAATCAAATGACTAAGCCTCTGACAGGCAGAGCCTCATTTGCTGTGCTCTGAAACTCAGCACCGACTGGTGTGTAAATGTTGCTCAGGACTGTTGGATTTCTAGTTTATGTTCTGACCTTGAGCTTTAGGCTGCTCATTATTCAAACATTTTGCATTTTGTAATTCATCCTGCACATAACTGAAACAAACTGGTGCATAAAGTGGAATTATTAATATTTTTTAAATAAAGCTAAATAAGAAATTGTTTATGTAGCCTTTATTTGGCAATTCTTTTTTGTTTTGCAGCAGTTGAAGTAATAATAATAATATAACAAGTAAAGTATAATTTTTAAACAGAATTTGAAATGTGACTGTGTACTTTTGGCTGCTCCCTTGTATTTTTACCTCAAGGGGTGGCCACAGCGGACTGATCCACATTGGTAATTTGGCAGAGGCTTTACATTGGATGCCCTTCCTAAAGCAACCCTCCATGGCGAGAGGCTCTTGTGTGAACACAAGCCCCTGTATTGTATTATCATAAAGAGTTATTGCGTATGGTGTGAAAGCTTTCCTGTGTCTGTCCTTGTGACAGCAGAGTGAAATCAGAAAATGGATGCTTTCATCATCTTCTGGTTTTGACTTGGAGAAAGATGTGTTTAATCCATATTAGCTCCTTAAATATTTTTTATGTCTTATGTTCTTTTGAGGTTGGGAAAACTCTTGTTATTCCAGGGGTTTTCCTAGCTTAAAATGAGTGTTTTAGGGATGGCTGTAGACTAACTGAACAGCATGTATGTCTGTGTTACCATCTAACAGATGTTGGTGCATTACCCTTTTATTTCTGGCCATTGTACAAACAAAAATTTATTTAATACTTGAGGAAATTAAACTGTGCTCTTAAAACCTGGTAAACTATATGTATTACATTTTCCTTTGGGGGAACAACAAAAATGCTTTTGATGGGTGCTGAATTTTATTATATGTAGAGAAAAAACATTATTTCAAACTGGTAGTATCACATAGTTAGCTGTATTTTTTTCAGCTACTTCCATCTCTTATTTGTTTGTGTTAGGGTTGCAACAGATGATTGTTTTCTTAATTAATCATTACTGCTTATTGCTGCTTGTTCTCTATAAATCATGATGAAAACTTCTCTATTTGAATTTCCCACAGAGCGAGAAAAAATGTTCATATTGCTTGTTTTGATCCCAAAAATGTTGAAGTGCTTATCATATTTTCATATTTGTGTAATAAACGTAAAGAACATTTTCACATGAGTAGTCATATGAAAACACTAAGTACGCTCTTACTGCTTGCATAGGAATTAAGAGGATAAGTAACCAGGTGCTGCTAATCAAATGCACTTGATTGATTGATCAACAGTCAGTTTTGACAGTTTGCTGGTCTGGAACATTCAGATGTCTGTTTACAAAAAGCCGCAATTTTTTCCTTGGAGTGGACATCCCAGCAAATTCACCCCAAGGTCAGACTGTGTAATGCTCAGCAGTAAAGCCAAAAAAAAAAAAGCTACATCTCAGACTCCACAGGCCTCAGTTAGCTTGTTAAATGTTAAAGTTCATGACAGTGCAATTAGAAAAAGACTGAACAAGCATGACTGGTTTGTAAGGGTTGTCAGGAAAAGACCTCTTCTCTCTAAAAAGAATATGGCAGCATGGCTTAGGTTTGCAAAGTTGCATCTGAACAAATCAGAAGATTTCTGGAACAGTGTCATTTTGTCAAATGAGACCAAAATGAAGATTTTTGGCAATAATGCACAGTGGCACATTTAGTGAAACCAAACACAGCATATAGCACAAAACCCTCATACATCTTTTAAGCACCATGATAGATGGGGCGATGATTTGGGCTTGTTTTGCAACCACAGGTGCTGGGCGTCTTGCAGTCATTGAATCAACCATGAACTCCTCCGTATACAAAATTATTCTTGAGTCAAATATGAGTCCATCTGTCTGACAGCCAAAGTTAGGCCAAAATTGGTTCGTACAAGAGGACAGTGATCCCGAACACACCAGTAAATGGCTAAAAACGAAAAAAAAATGAAGGTGTTCTAATGGTTCAGTCAAAGTCAAGACCTCAACTCGACTGAAATGATGTGGCGAGAACTTAAGAAAGCTGAGCATTTTAATGCCCTCAAACCTCAGTCAGCTGAAAGAAATGTAAAGAGTGAACAAATTTCCTCCACAACAATGTGAGCGACTGATAAAGTCATGCAGAAAACCATTACTTCAAGTTATTGCTGCTCAAGGTGGTTCTACAAACCACTGGATAATGGGGTGTCACAGCTCTGCACAGAATCCTGTGAAAGCTTTATTTTTTACTTGACTGCATGTGTTTAATCTGTGTTCTTCATCAGATGGGAACATTATTGATTCACATTTCATCATTAATGAAAATCTTTATTACCTAATACTACAATACCTGTATTTATTTGTTGGATTTTGAATTATTAAGCACTTTATTGTAGTCTAATAAGATATTTATTCATAGACCTCTTTTATTGCACCTCTTTTTCTATGTTCTCTTTAATTGTACTGCCTTTTTCATGTAGTGTTTACCTTATTGATCTCTTTTGTCTTGTCATACTGTATTTAATTTATTGAGCTATTCTGCTGTAATTAAGATGTGTTGGTATAGGTTGTGTTGAATGTTTTCACAGCTGTAACGCAGTAATTTCACAACTGTCATGATAAATAAAGACTATTTCATTAGGACATCAAGACTGCAGTAGTTAAACATTGTAGAGTTTTATCTCCCTGGGATGCTGCAATGACTTTTTTCCCCTGTGTTACGTGTGTAGCTTAAATGAACAGTTTATTTGTCCCTCTCTTATATTTCCCTCAAGTACTTATGACAACATAACCATCTTAACCTAATCTGCTGGAGTGTTGAGTTGTTATATTACACAGTCACTCTAGTTTGCTGTGAATCCCAGTGGTCGTCTTCGCTCCATCGTCTGTCCTCAGCATATTTGCTGCCACTGCACTGGAATGTCTGGGAAAATGCTTTTTATAGATTCACTGGATCAACAACTTTTTGTTGCAGGGATGGGGATGGGCGGTTGTTTTCATATTTAGCACATAAGAGGATTGCAGAATGGGGCTATTTAAAAGCGAGTTTCTCTCAGAACTGACTATAGACCTACTTTGTCTATGCATTTCAATAACAGAGGGATTATAATGAGCCCCTGTTTGCTTTCCAGCAAGCGCTGAGATTATGTTCATAATTCAGAAATATTGTCTTCTCCTCAGCCTACATTATGTCACGGGGGGACCAAACATTGTTGTCTATGTGCTTTTATTTTAAGCTTGCATTAGTAATTAGTTACGCATTGTCATGTTAATTGACTGTGGTTATTCTTTCCCACGGCCTACATTTTGTATTATTAAGGAAGGGAGATGAGAAAAACCTTTAATAGCATCCTGTTAACACCATTGGTACACTTATTTTAGATTTTGTTCTCATCAGAAACTAAAAATTTGGATTTCAAAATAAACATAGGTTTTGGTTTGGGTTTTTTGCCAAATGATCTTGGGGGAAGTGTCCCCCGTGAACTGTTTGACAGTGTTACAAAATGCTTATGATAACATATGAACTCAATCAAATCTGTTTTCTGTAAACTTAGAAAAATATTTCACACAGTTATGTGGCAACATTGTGAAAGCAGCTGGTTTTTATTGTGTCTTCAGTGTGTTTGAAGGAACAGACTTAATTAAATGTTTCAACATCTAAAAGAGTTTAGTAGAGTTTTTTCTCATATATTTTTCTTAAAATTTAGTCCATTTTATTCAGCCTCGCACAGTCTTAGCTGTAGAAGAAAGAGTTCAGAGAGTAGTTTGAAGGGTCAGTACGTGCATATGTCGAGGGAGCCTTTGTTGGACAGGCTCTCCTCATGTCTCTTAGGATGTCCAGTCACAGCTGGGGTAAAAATAGCCTTTGATGTACAGGGTGGGAAAGTCAGCAGCAGAGACGGAAGCTGAGACCTAGGAGTCAGATCTCATCACTGTCCGCAGCTGTGCGGATATGACCGGATGCTTTTGTGGGACCTATGTTTTCATCACTTCCAGGCTATATGCTCGCTCTCCCTTTGGCTCCCGGTCATAATGCACATCGCAGCGTCACTCGTGTCCTAACAAGGCTGCTTAAATCCTGCAGAGTTAGTCAGAGTGCACAACGCCTCAGGAAATCAGGAGGGGATGTCTTGTCATATTCACGGGCTGCTCAGATGATTATTATTGTCTAATCTGAGCCTTCACTTGAAACCCTAAATACAGCTCCCACTGGGAGCATGAATGCCTTCATTACCCAGCATGGGTGCTGTTAGTTGTGTGTGTACCAAGTAATTACTGCATTTGGAACAAAAATGCTGACTATAGGGTACCAGTGGAAGGTACAAAACTACTTATTTACCCTTGGCAAACAAGTACTTGTGTGCACTACTTTCACATTTTCTTAATTTGCTGTTGCACTGCACACCCGTTTCCCCCAGATTCAAGTATTTTCCACTTAAATTGCATTCTGCTGGCCCAAATTGAACAAAACTTGTGAATTATGCCTCTCGCCATTATAATCTGACATTTACAAAATAACACTGATTGCTTTCAGCGTTTCACTCAAGCAGTGAACTTAAAATAAGTGCATCTCATGTGTTGTGTTTGTGCCAGAGGGAAACGAAGTTGGTTGATTAATTATGGTTCAAATGTAAGCTCATTTCCACTGTTAAGTTATTCTTGTGCTTCTGATTCGATGTGTTTAGGGATTTTGATTAATTATTTATTTTGTAAACCTCAGTATAAATTAGTGTCAAAGTTTCACCAAGAATCTCTTCCAATAACCCCAACAACTTAAATTAAAAATTGATGTCTAGTAAGCTTTTAATGTGTGTGGCTTTTAAACAACAGAGTTATGACAGCTAAGGGGATGAACCGCACACCCATTCTCCAAATCATAAATTTTTTTCAAGGATAAATGCTGTAATCGTACATTGGCCCAAATACTCAAATGACTTCTTAGAAAAAGGACAACAAGAGTTTCTGGTCTACTGGGTGACACATCATCGACCATTTCCAGCTATTCCTCAGAGGCACATCGTCACCCAGATTGTCGTGAGATGTAGCAAACTAGTGATGCAAATGCTATCACTGTAATAACTGTGTTTTTGTCAGAAATCAGTCATCTCAAGCGACTTTTGTAAAGATACGCTGTCTCTAACTTTCCTTTTATTAATAGTTTATGTCCCCATGATAGTTACAGTATAAAGATCATTACTTAAAAGGAATTCAAAACTCTGATGTGTGTCATATCTGATTATGTTGAACTAATGCATTAACTAACCAGTTTTCTCCTGTAGAGGATACAGGATATCCCAGCTGTCATTGGGCAACAGGTGGGGTACATAATTAAAGTGCTTACACTCGAACGACCCTAACATGCACATCATGCCTCTCTTCCAATCAGAAGGTGCAATCCCCGGCTCCTCCAGCCTACACACCGAAGCGTCCTCCACTAAACCCCAGAGTGCTTCCGATGCATCCATCGGAATGTAAATGGGTGAATGAGGCTTGTAGCAAAAAGTGCTTTGAGTGCTGAGTTGGAGTAGAAAGGCTTTATGAAAGTACCAGTGCATAAGCAGCGACGTGTGTGACTGGACACTTAAACATTGCTGGTCAGCACTAAAAATACTCGTTGGTTAAATGTATTATTCTTTTTTGTTTTGTTTTTTAATGTACAACATTCTCTCTCCAGTTTTCTGTCTGTGTTACAAGAAGCTGTAAAGTAGCATGGTGGAAAGTAAAGAGATGTCAGCCATGCTAATTGGTGGTTTTCTGCAGTACTTAAATGTAGAAAATGAGCAGTAGTTTGTGGGCTGTGTCAGAGTAAACTGACAAAACCAACCAAAGTGATGTATGACCACATTCTGCACAGACACCTGGATGCTGGCACGCAAGAAAGAAAGGAGGGCTCCTGGTGCTAGCACTGCTAACATCTGCATGTTTGCAATGTTATACACAGCGCAAAGTGCAGCACATTTCAGTGACTAACAGTTTCATATAGCTCTTAAATACACACACAATTCTATGGCTAATGTTTAACCTTTTCCATTAGGTTGAGATCAGTTTTGAATGTTTTCTTAGTGTTTTCTGACTTTGAAACTAATCATCTAGTGTGATTTTTTTCTCACTTTTAAATGAAGAGTAAATTAGTCACCCGGAACATCCCAGCCAAAGCCAGTGCAAAAGTGCTTAAAACCTGGAACCATTCTTTCTGCATCGTGTTCTTGTGGTTGCAAAAAGTGGCAAGTGTAAAGAAGTTTATTGGAAAATTGCTCGACTTGAACTATGACCTCACTAAACACTTTCCTGGAGAATTTATGGTTTTGATCAGCAAAATTTTAGGCCTACTTTTGACAAGTCACTACTGTACATGAATGTGAAATAGCCCTGGGTTTCTCAGTCAGATCCATATTCGATTTTCAAAATGCTCAGCTCAAGGCTTCAAGTTAGACAAACCTGTGAGTAAGGTTACTGTGGCTATGTCCATTTTTTATATACAGTTAATGTTTTGAACATGTTCCTGCTGTGATGCCGCCTGTGTCTGCCACTGTACCACTGTGCTAATGTGATCTAAAGTTATGATCATGAACATGAATAACTAGCAACTGTTGTGTTTATTCATGACTGAAATCTGTTTGTCATTTACGTTACCTGGCTGTACTGTAGTACTAAACACAAAGCCCTTTGACCTGTTCTGTAACTTATTTCAGGAGCTTATGCTGGTCTTTATTAAATGAAATAAAGTGACTTTGGCCCTTGTCTGGTTTCGTTGTCTGCTGCATTCTCGGTCTGGGTTTCATTCTGTGCAGGATTAAAGCTGACAACAACAACAAAATATGGGTCACTGTCCAAATATTTACAGAGTCCTCTGTATTAATGGCTGTTTTATATTATTATGATTTAGCACTAAAATTCTCTTTCAGTCATTCATCACAAGCTACATTATTGTCTAATGAAACACCACAAAGGATTTAAGTTAAATAGTGTGAATAAATAGACTGTTTCCACTAGGAGTTCATTAAACATGTGCAGTACACATGTTGCCTGTATTTGTTGGTCTAATCCATTGTTTATTAGGCAACATGCCAGGTTTATAATGTCTGCTAATGAAAATGCTTGCACGTGCAATCAGGGTTACTCGGCATTTAGTGCCTCTCTTCTTTTTCTTCTTTTTTTTCCACAGGCCACATTCCATCATCACTCGCGGTAATCCTCCGGACTACGGACAAGATTGTGTGGGCAAATGAGTTTGAGTGTAAGTTGCTCTAAAATCACTCTAACCTATTTAACCAAAGTACCTTTTCTTTTTCCAGATTTAACCTCCGTCTCCCTCTCTCTCTTGCTCTCACGCATTCTGTTTTCTCCACAGCTATCGAACTGACCTGTTTAATAGAGTCCATCTCAACAAACAACCCACGGATTGAGTGGAAAAAGATTAAAAATGGTGTCCCCAGTTATGTGTACTTTCAAAACAAGATAGCAGGTAAACCTCTTGGAAAGGGTCTTTTTGGAAAAACCCATCAACCAGTAGAGCACAACATTTCAAAGCAAAGTCTCAGCTCTCAAAGCTTAGCTGAATGAATACTACCTTGAAAGACCTTGGCTCAGAATTCTGTTTTTTGAGCCGTGAAGTCACGCTGTGTATTTGAATGAGCAATTGTAAAGTGTTTTTTTTCTCTTCTCAAAAGGGGACTTGGAGAACAGAGCTCAGCTCAGAGAGCCAGCCAACATTCTGATCTTCAACGTCACCCGATCAGACACTGCAGAGTACCGCTGCGAGGTGGCCGCCATCGATGATCAAAGGGACTTTGATGAAATACTTATTAGTCTTGCAGTAAGAGGTATGGAGAGCAGAGACTTTGTTGTGATACTGCAACATTGTTCTGCCTATGACTGACAAAAACTTAGTGCATATTAAATCATAATTTATTTATATGACAGAATATATATTTAGGATGTGTGGCAGCTAGAACAATAGCACATTTTTACATTTACATTTTATTCTCAATTACTTTCTTACAGCAGTTTGAGAAGATTGATACCACTTATATCTATTCCTCAAAAATGAAGCTACAATCATCATTCTTGTCACCGTGAGGTTGTCATGCATCCAGCTGTTGTCTTTGATGTGCTGGTAGATTAAGCAAATTGGTTGCTGGGGAAATAGAGCATTTTATACCTACTTTCATAAATTACAAGGGATATATATGGGGCTTGCTATATTGGATGTTATAACAATTCTCAATTCTGAATTTAACTTTAATGTCACTCGATGACAGTTCTCTCTACCACCATACACTGGCTGAGAACACACTTCACCTCAGGGACCCCAGCTTTGTCTTTGTCTTGTCTGCCTGAAGCAAATGCTTGGCCTGCACACAGAGAAACACAAAAAATGAGTGCCAGCAGTTTTTGATGTATGTGGCACAACTACTGCCTGTATATAAACCACACTGTATACAACCAAAAACTCTATGGACATATCCTGTGGGTCTGAAAAGTGAAGTCAGTGTGGATGCACTTTAAACCTAAATTTGTTCTAATGGCCAGCAGGTGGTGACTTCGCTGGTCGCAAAAAGTCTCAAAATATGGAAGTCAATTCAAAAATCACCCTAGAGCTCACTTGATCCCTGTGCTGAGTTTATTATCTTAATCACTAGTTCCAAGTCTTAGCTAATACAGCGTTTTGTTCATTTTGTAAACGATAGTGTCATATACGCCATATGGACAAAAGCATTGGGCCAACTGCACTTTAATCCTACAGAAGCTTTTATGGTATCCCATTCTAAATCCATAGGCATTAATATGGAAATGGTCCCCCTTTGCAGCTATAACAGCTTCCACTCTTCTAGGAAGGCTTTCTACAGGAGTTTGGCATGTGTCTGTGGGAATTTTTGCCTGTTCATCCGGAAGAGCGTATGTGAGGTCAAACACTGATGTTGGACGAGAGGGTCTTGCTTGCTGTATCTGTTCTAGTTCGCCCAAAGGTGTTTGATGAAGTTGAGGTCAGGTCTCTATGTGGGCCAGTCAAGTTCTTCCACACCAAACTCATCCAACCATGTCTTTATGGACCTTGATTTGAGCACTGGGGCACAGTCATGCTAGAAGAGGAAAGAGTCTTCCCTAAGCTGTTCCCACAAAGCAAGAAGCATAGAATTGTCAAATATTTCTTGGTAAGCTAAAGCATTAGGATTTTCTTCACTAACTAAAGAGTCCAGGCCAGCCCCAGAAAGACATCCCCATAGTATTACCCCTTCCTACCAAACTTTACAGTTGGTACAGTAAAGCCAGGCAGGTAATATTCTCCTGGTAATCATCAAACCCAAACTCATCCATCACATTATCAGGCAGAGAAGTGTGATTTGTTTCCACTGTTCCAGAGTCACATGGCGGCTTGTTGCTCCATCTGACATTTGGCATTGTGCTTAGTGATGTAAAATTTTAATATAGCTTCTTAGCTCTGAAAATTCATGCCGTGAAGCTCATGACACACAGGTTTTGATGTCGATGCCAGAGGAGGTTTGGAACTCTGCATTTATTGGGTCAGCAGAGCGTACTATGGGGCTGACTTCACCTGCCTTCAGTCAACCCACAAAATCACACACACACAGCCACCCACAACTGTTGTCAGTTAGTGGAGAGTTGATGCACCTCTATCCTCTTACACTCTTCTCCACTGTCTGCCAGAGAGACAACTAATGGCCTACAATGTCACACTAATACTCACAGTTATCAAACAAGAGCCTTCCGACTTGTTATTTTTCATATTTTGCCATTTTATTGAGCAGGTGTTTCATTAAATGCATAAAAAATAGAAATATATGAAGTTTCTGGAGAACCTTAACACGTTTGCTGCTAAAATTATATTCCTTAGGCATTTAGTATAGTAATAGTATCATTCTTAGATGCAAGCTGTGTAAAGGCTATATAACCTTCAGTGGACTGATGTGAATCTGTGTCTGTGTGCAGTGAAACCTGTTGTACCACGGTGCAGTGTGCCAGAGGCTGTCACAGTGGGAACATCAACAGAGCTGCGATGTCTAGAGAATGAAGGATTCCCAGCTCCTCAGTATCGCTGGTTCCACAACAATGAAGAGCTTCCTCAGGATCCCAAAAACAATCCAAAATTTGCCAACTCTTCTTACAGCATTAACCCTGACACTGGAGGCCTGGTACTGGTTCATTTTCATTGTCTTTACAAACTATCACTAGAAGTAGGGCAGCAATCAATATTTATTATTACTATATTAATATAAATCAAATTCTTATCCCTGGCTGACTGTTCTGTTTGTAGACAGGAGTCATTAGTGCCAAGGATTCTCTGTTAGAGCTTATCAAATGTAAATGTTACCCGCATAACCTAAATAAAACCTTAAGAATTATATGACTAATAGCAGGACTAATCCTTATGTGTAAAGACAGCCAGTGAGGATGCTTAACCGAAAGCTGACATATGGAACAAGGATAATGTTGCATTTAAAGCCAAGCTGATGTGTTCCCAGGTGAAAGTTTAACATCTGGCAGAGATTCAACCATGTTACAAAACATAATGTGATGTCCAACTAAGCTAAAATGTTACAGCCGTGTGAAAGGCACTCTTAACAAGCTTTTTGCACAACAGCCAGACATCCTTTATCACTTTGTTGACAGTTCAGCTCTGTGTCAATGCACTGACAGCCTTCTAAAATGTCTCCACAGAAATTTCGGAGGGTAAGGAAGGAGGATGCGGGGGAGTACTACTGCCAGGCAAAGAATGATGCAGGACATGCGCAGTGTTCCCCACAAATAATGGAAGTCTGTGAGTGACATGCGTGCATACATTAAGTTTTGTGGACAGAACTTGAATATGAAAACAAAATCCGACATGTGGAATTTGCATGAAAACGAGAGACTAGAGATTAGGCAAGCAAACCCATATAAGAGTAAACAGGTAGCACAGGCAGAGAGACAAAGTAGAAAAAGACAGAAAACACAGACGGGACAGACAAGTGAAGCAACTTCTGCCACCAGACAGACAGGTTTTGAGTCACATGATTTCCTTACAGGCAAGAAGAGCTGGAAACATAAATGCAAAATTCACACATATAGAAAGGAATATACTCAGTGTTCCCTGTAGCGTAGTGGTTTGCACATTTGCCTTTCCGAGGTGGGGGGGACACAAGCCCCTCTCACCATGGAAGGCTGCGTCAGGAAGGACATCCGGTGCAACCCCCCTGCCAAATTACCAATTCCGATTAATCTGCTGTAGTGACCATTTGGAAAGGATACAAGCGAACAGCCAAAGGTACATTAGAAAGGAATATACTCACAGAAACAAGAGAAATAAATTGAAACATCACAGAAACAAATTTGCACTGACAGACAGAAACAGCAAAAACATACAACTTTCTTGAAAAGCAAACATGACAGTAATTTTTTATCAGTCTCCAAGCCCCAGAGTTCTTACAAAACCATTATGCAAACAATTTGGAAGCCAAGTATTTATAACTGCCATTTGGAGGCAGCAAAGAGTAACTTATTCAACAATACCAGCATCACCCTTTCACAAGCAGAGTAAACACAGAAAAGCTCCAGCTTTACAGGTCATTTTTGCTATGAAGTTTTAGATACTGAGGTTCTTGCTAACTTGTAGGTAACAGTGTGTAGAATTTTGTAGCCAGAACATGAAGCAGAAAGGATGCAGCAGCTATGCACACAGTTTTAAGTCTTTATTAAATTCTAGTTATCACATTGATGAGCCATACCATGAAGACATGGGAAAGAATTGTTAAAGCTAGGTTAAGAAGAGAGGTGACAATCAGCAAGCATCAGTGTCGCTTCATGCCGAGAAAGAGTACTACAGATGCAATGTTTGCGTTTAAAGTACTGATGAAAAAGTATAGAGAAGGTCAGAAGGAGTTGCACTGTGTCTTTGTAGATCTATAAAAAGCATATAATAGGGTGCCAACAAAGGAACAGTTGTATTGTATGAGTAGGTCAGGAGTGGCAGAGAAGTATGTGAGGGTGGTACATGTATGAGGACAGTGAGACAGTGGTGTGGTGTGCAAAGGAGTGACAAATGGGTTCAAGGTGGGGGTGGGATTACATCAGGGATCAGCTCTGAGCCCTTTCCTGTTTGCAATTGCGATGGACAGATTGACAGATGAGGTCAGGCAAGAGTCTCCGTGGACTATGATGTTCGTAGACGACATTGTGATCTGTAAGGGGCAGGTGGATGAGACCTTGGAGTGGTGGAGGTACGCACTGGAGAGAAGAGGAATGAAAGTCAGTAGAAACAAGATAGAATACATGTGTGTGACTGAGAGGAAGGCAGGTGGAATGGTGAAGATGCAAGGAGTAGAGGTAGTGAAGGTTGGTGAGGTTTTTTTTAAGCTGGATGAGTTTGAATACTTGGGATCAGCCATCCAAAGCAATTGACAGAGCACAAGAAAGGGTAAGAAGAGAGTGCAGACAGGGTGGAGTAGGTGGAGACAAGTGTCAGAGGTGCTTTGAAAAAAAATGACAGCAGCAAGAGTGAAAGGGAAGGTTTACAAAATGGTAGCGAGACCTGCTGTATTGTATGGTTTGGAAACAGTGGCACTGATAAAAAGACAGGATGTGGAGCTGGAGGTGGCAGAATTGAAGATGCTGAGATTTTCACTAAGAGTGTCCAGGGTTAGAAATGAGTAAATGAGGGACAACCCAGTTTGAACAGTCTGGAGACAAAGTCAGAGAGGCAAGGTTGAGAGGGACATGTGCACAGGAGGGATAGTGGATATGTTGGACAAAGGTGAAGATGGAGCTGCCAGACAGGAGGAGAAGAGGAAGACCACAGAGAAGGTTCATGAATGTAATGAAGGAGGACATGCAGATAGCTGGTATGACAGAAGAGGATGCATGGAATAGGGTGAAATGGAAGCAGAAGATCCACTGTGGTGACGGGAGCAGCTGAAAGACAAAAATGAAGATTACCATCCCCACAGACACAGCGGCCAGGGAAGCAGAAGAACATCACATCAAGAAGGCCCTGAGTAAATGTGGTTATCCCAGCTGGACATTCGTCAAAGCTGGGAAGGCAACCAAAGGAA
>VUQH01074641.1:8431-34411 GCA_015106775.1 Etroplus canarensis
TTATAATAAAAAAAAATTAAAAAAAAAAAAAAAAAACATTAAATGAAGTAAGGGCAGAGGAGGAGGGCGCTATGAGGTGGTGGGATAAGGAGAAAGACTCACTGCCTTCTGTCTATGAGCCCAGTATTTAGACTGTATAAACTGTGACTATAAGTCATAACACAAACCTAATTCCAAAAAGGTTGGGATGCTGAAAACATATCAGATTTGAAAGTGAGTCATTTTACTGTTTCATGAAAAATATTTGCTCATATTGAATTTGATGGCAGTTACACGTCTTAAAAAAGTTGGGACAGGACCATGTTTACCACTGTGTAGCATCCCCTCCTCTTTTAACAACAGTCCATAAACATCTGGGAACTGAGACCAGCTGCTGGATCTCTGGGAAAGGAATGTTGTCCCATTCTTGTCTGATGTACGATTCCAGTTGCTTGGCAGTGCTTAATATTCTGCATTTCATGATGCACCAAATGTTTTCAGTTGGTGAAAGCTCTGGACTGCAGGCAGGCCAGGCCAGCACCTGGACTCTTCTGCTACAAAGCCATGCTGTTGTACTAGCTGCAGTATTGCAGTTTGGCATTGTCTTGGTGAAATACACAAAGCCTTCTCAGAAAACAAAACAAACAAACAAACAAAAAAACCACACATCTGGAGGGGAGCATATGTTGTTCTAAAACCTGTAGATACTTTGGGCATTGATGGTGCCTTTCCAGATGTGCAAGTTGCCAGTACCATAGGCACCAATGCACCCCCCATACCATCAGAGATGCAGGCTTTTGTGACTTTTTTATGCTGGGGAACATTATTCTGAAATTACTCTACAGTTTGTACACAGATTGCCGGACCTCTGCCCATCTTTCTGAGAGACTCTGCCTCTCTCAGGTGCTCTTTTTATACCCAGCCACATTGCTGGCCTGTAGCCAATGAACTTCATTAGTTGCAACGTGTTCCTCCAACTGTTTCTTTTTAGTACCGCTTACTTTTGCAGCCTTTTGTTGCCTTGTCTCAACTTTTTTGAGATGGGTTGCTGCCAGAATAGTGAACTATCTCATTTTCACACTTTGATGTGTTTTCTGTGATCTTTAAAGAATGAAATATTGATTTATGGGAGTTACAAATCATTGCATTGTGTCTTATATTTTTATATTTTTGGAATCGGAGTTGTATATTTTTACCTTTTGTCTTATCTGACTGTGGATATTTTTCAAAATGCGTTTATGTATTATTTAAATGATTTCTTCTAGGTAATTTCGTTTAGGGAAAGTGTGCCATTTTCATATTCATTCGGATATGAGGGCAGGGGAGGAGGAGGAGGAGGAGGAGGAAGCTGTGAGGTGGTGGGATAAGGAGAAAGGAGAAAGGAGATCGAGGAAAGGCAGACCCCAGACCAGCCCACCTTACCTCAGTGCTGCCTCTCCGCGAGCGCGGTGTTCGTGGACAAATCTGACCGCGGATCAGCGCACTCGGGCTCCCCTCCACACTACGAGTTACACCAACTGGGACTCAGACCAGAGGAAATCGTGTTAGTCGGTAGCCAAGGTCCGCACGCCAGGACTCATCCACAGCAGACCGCGGCGAGGGAACGGGCAAGAAGGGAGTGAAATCAAGGGGAAAGCTGGTAGGAACCACAGAGGAGTTTACTGCAGAAAAAGCAACGTTTAGCGGCGAGAGGAGAGAGGACTGGCTGGCCCCGCAGAAGGAGTAGTATTACGCGTAGCTAATTTCCAACATTTTCTATTCTTGGCAGGGAGAGTGTGCTCTCCGAGCCACATTTATAAAGAGAGCTAGCGGAATGTAATGCTAGCAAGCTAACTGATGTTAGCTAGCTAATTAGCTTGTCAGGCATCCGAGAGTCGGACGTGTGATCTTTATTAAAATAGGTCGCTGTCGTCGTTTTTCCTTTTTGGGAGAAAAACTATTCTTAATGTGCTTTGTGTAGGATCCTGGCCATGGTCACAAAGGTCTGCCTCGCATAGCTAACGCTAAGTTAGACAATAAACATTGCAAGCCTCTCTCTCTCTCTCTCTCTCTCTCTCTCTCTCTCTCTCTCTCTCTCTGTGTATATATATATATATATATATTGATGAAAATCTGCTTAGTATTATCCGCGTCTTGGGAAAAGCCAAATCCATTGTGAATATCAAGCTGAGGACAAACCAGCGGGAGAGGGAAAGGTAAAAAAAAAAGAGAGAGACTTTTGACTGGTGACTGTCTCCCGTCCAATGTTAATGTCGACCGACGTTGCATCTATAATGCCACCCGTTACTCGGGGAATAATGGACAGGGAAAGGGACATCGATACAGCAGCCGGACCCCATGCGAACGCGGCCGGGGGTCCAGCGGTGGTCCGGGGGATGAAGCGAGGAGATCCGGAGCCCGACGCTCAGGCTGCCGCTGCCCTGACTGACTTGTCCGGGGCGGAGTGCAAGAGACCAAGGATAGACGGGACCGGGAGTGTTGTTGGTGACATTGGACAGGTATGAATGCAGTGTAAACACAAATATGCCGTTTCTCACAACTGTGCCGTTTGGTTTCCATTTGTTCCGCCGCTGCTCACGTTGGGCTCTGAGTATCATCCGCCCTTCTCCTCCTTCTTCGCTAATTTGGTTTTTGTTAATAAGCATCAGCTAGGAAGGAGGATAATGTTTATGACAGGCCCCTTTTCTCGCAACAATTATGCATCGTTGCAACAAACAGAAAATCCTTTCATTCAAACAACTGAAAAGCATATAAAGTGTCCCAATAGTAAAACGTTGCCTGCTGTAATATTGTGGCTTTCTGTGCTCTTGGAGCTGCTCTGACCAAACCAGACAAAGGTAATATGATCCAGGCTCCATTGCTGTGACAGTCCCAGACACCACGGCAAAGATCAGAGCCGTTCATCATGCCTGCCTGCCTCACAGAAAGTAAACCAGTGCTTTGTCACATGTTGCAAGAGAGAGTGTATTTTTTTATTTACATGGATGGAATTACTCAGAGCTGTGTTAATTTTTCTGAGTCACCAGAAATCCTGATACACACAGCATGTGCCATTGATGGCTCCGTGCCCCCTCCTTGATTGTCGCTAGGTGTTAAAAGAGAGAGGCAGACAAGGATTGGGGGAGGGGTCACCACAGTGAAAGACAAAGAACAGAGCCTTTTTTTCCCCTGCAGTCTGAAGGAGCAAGGGGTCTCTGGGGGGGGCCCTCCTTAACGTGGGTCTTCCCTTGCTTTCATGACTCGACTGCTGAGACAGCAAAGCCTCAGCGACCATTGCTGCCTCTCCGGACTAATCTGTGTATGTTACAGTAAACTAGAGGACTGCCGAGGCACAGGGTGCACCTCTCTCACTTGTTCTGCCTGGATCTGTTGCTATTTATTTCTCTCTTGCAAACACAAACACCACACATCATTCCTACACCTACACACATATGCTTTGAAGTGCCCCTATAATGCAATGGTACATGACAAAAATTTCAGCTGACGTCTGGTGTTTTAGTTCAGGGAAACAGCTCTAACAGTAGTCGAAGGGCAGGCGGACACGACTTGAGGTCATCTGCAGGTAATTGAATCCCAGGGAACTGGTAAAATGCTTCAATGGGCTGTGCAGCTGACCTGCTGCAAAGACAGATAGATCCAGTGTAATGCTGTGATGCTCAGCGAGCTTCAGAGTATGGATGCTGGGGATGGGAAAAGGTTATAGCCCGCCGGCAAAGATGATGTGACAACGAGCAGGGCGGCATGGGGAGGGTTCTCGCTGCCCATCAGTTGTATTGATTGCTGGGTGTTGAGGTTGGGGTTGGGGAGGGGTCGTGCAAATGGAATGAAAGGAAGGGGTGAGGGAGGAAGCCATCAGGTCCTCAATATAGGAAGAAAAAGAGAATGTGCTGAAGGGGACACGTGGAGGTGCAGTATAAAGAAAAGATCACAATATGTGAATGGATTAGAGGAGGGGGATTGATAGAGGTGTGTGTGTGTGTGTGTGTGTGTGTGTGAAAATCTGAGCTGTTAATTTGCTTCCATCAGGCATCTTGATAAAGTATGAGAGGAAGGTGATGGATTGCAGGCATGACACCATCAGTTTGGGGAGAGCTGAGCATGAGGACAGGGTCTGAATGATGATAATCAGCTCAATAACACTTTATGCAAAGGATAAATACATTGGAAAATGACATTGAGGGGATATATAGAGTAGCACTCCGTTGCTGCATGGCTGCTCAGGATGGAGATGATGAGTTCAGTGGATGCTCCTTGAACTAAATGCACCCAGCAATTACTATAGGACTCCCGCAGCGAACTCGAGCTGGTAGACTGCTGACCTTCCAGGCTGACTGTAAATCAGGACTGTAATAATAAATGAGATTGCAGCCTTCTCTCTTTTGTTGCTCCCACTCTCCTCCCCCGCTCTACCTCATACAAACCGCAGACCCCTTTCACACCCCCTCCCCCTCCCCTTTAGCTGTCCTCTGATTTGTCCCCCTCCTGCCTCCCCCAGGCATATTTCCAGATTGCTAATTGACTCCTGGTTCGCAGGCTTTCAGTCTGCCAGTGAGGCAAGCTACCCCCCAGCCCTCTCCCCCTTCACTTTTTCTCTCTGCTACCCTATATATCTCCCCACTGCCATCTTTGATAATCTCTTCATTTCTCAGTCCATCTCCCATCATAAATCAGTGCAATATCTAATTTTTTCCCACAGCTCCACATGTGTGTTGTGACTTATTTTCCTCATGTTCTTTTTTTTTACCCTTCATCTCCTTTTCTACTCTCTCTTTGTATTTTTTCCTACACACTGTTGGTCTTATTGATGCTTTCCCTAGAGGCAGTGCTGTGGTCCACTCGGAGGTAGTGGGAGTACAGTATCTAACTCTCCCTCGCTCTGTCTCTCTCCATGTTTTTCGGAGAGCCGATTTGTCCTATCGTTGGCAGTAAAGAGGCTTTGTGTCACGCTAACGAGATCAAAGCTCATTTAGGAGAGGGCATTATCCAGACCGATCGCTTTAATGGGCCAGAGCGGGTTGGGGGGTAGTGGGGGCGTTATGTATGAACAGATCACTAAAAGAGATTATTACCAATAGTGAAGAGTTTTTGTTTCAGAATGTTCACCACAAGCAGTATCCATTACACTGAGCGTCATTACTTTCGCTGGAACAACTGCAGTTAAACTTTTGTCTGCTGAGGAGCCCAAGCAGAAATTTAGTAAAGCATATTGGTTCTTAATGATAATCTAGCTCCGGTCGGGAGCTGATGGTTGTCTTAGAAAATGGGCATTAAAGAATACCCTGCAGATCAGTTTTTTCCCTTGAGGGTGGAAGTAAATTGCACCAAAAATTTAAATTTCCTTTTTTTAATGTATAAAGTTTCGTTACTTTGGGCATCTCTCATAAAGATCTCATCACAACAATATTATATATAGCCCACTGTTATTGTACACCCCTTTCCCTGCCTACAAGAAGCCACAGGAGAAGAAAATATGTGCATACAGTAATGTGCAAAAATCTTGAGCCTGTGTTTCAGTAGTTTTCTAGACTTCCTGAAGGTGTCTAAAAGTTTTTCTTTGGACATCGATTGCTTTTTCACTCATTTTCAGTCACAGTGTTTTGTTTGTTAAGCCAATTAACAGTGACCTATGAATCAGTCAAGAATAAAAAAGGCAACTAACATAAAGGATGTGCCAGTGTCGTGTGTACATATAACAGAAAACTTGGTGAAGAGCCAATTTTATGTTTAGACGCTTTCTTACTACCAGCCTGCTGCAAAAATACATCATTTTTTCCTGTTTCTATTTACAAAAAATGGAAAAATATAACAGTTTGACAGGCAGAAAACAGTATTTTTGAACCAACAAGGTGATTCAAAAAGAGCTAGTAGCTGAAAACCTGGCATATTTCTGCATGGTGTGCGGTGTATCCATAAAAAATCTGATGAAACTGGAAGGTGGTTGGCCAAATAAGTATGAAGATTCTTAATCTCATAAGTCCACTTTCTGGTTAAATAAAGGTTAAGAATAAAAATATCTATAGCAGAAGAACAGTTTCTGAAAGTTGTGTCCTTAAGAAATGGGAAAAGAATTGGACTGAAAATTAGTGGCAACAAGTCTAATGGAGCAATGAATCCAAATTTGCTCTTTTTGGTTCAAATTATCATCAATAGTGTGTGTTTACAGCCCATCTATAAAACACAGCAGAGTCTCTATCATAGTTGGGGGCTTCATTTTAGCCAGTGGTGTTAGGGAGCTTTTCAAAATTGGTGGAATTACGAACACAGAAATGTACCATCAGATTTTGATCCATGATGCAGTACCATCTGGAAAACGTCTGATTGGCAGCTGCTTCATTTTTCAGCATGACAATGAACCCAAACACACTGTAAATGCAGTAAAAGCTTATCTGGATAGACGAACACACGGTGGAACAACAGTTATAGATTGGTCTTCCCAGAGCCTGGACTGCAACATCACTGTGTGGGATCAACTTGACAGAGAACAGAACAAAGGACAGCCAACATCCAAAGAAGAACCTTGGAATGTCCTTCAAAAAGCCTGAAGAACTATTCCTGAAGACTACCTAAATAAATTACCAGAACACTTGCCTAAGAGAGTTCAGGCTGTGTTGAAAAATAAAGGTGGTCACACCAAATATTGACTTTCAAGCACATTAGAATTGTACAGACTGTTTTTTTCCTTATGTACTGTATTTACATTTGTTTTTGCCTGTGTTTCAATAAATCATTGCACCTATTTCCCATTTTTCTAGGAAAATGTAAAGAAATGAAGGGTGGCTCAAGATTTTTGCACAGCACTGTAAATACATCAATGTATAAAGGTAAAAAAATCAAAAACTGTAACAAAAAACAATATATGTGCCCATGTTTCATTTTATTGCAGTGGGAGTCTCTGCTGCATTTGGCAGTCCTTTATGGTCATAATGGTTTCTTAGTTTGTCTGCTGTCGCGGCCTGTGTGAAGATGTATGGGCGGAGCCTACTGTAAGTGCAGTAAAAGCTGAGCAACCCTAAATGCTGCAAGTCTGTTGGTTGTGAAACTTGTTCTGGTCAGATCCCTACTGCTGAGTTATGTGAGGGTCTGCTTGGGTCAGAGTGATGACAATATTGTCATCAGAGAGTAAACATGAGGTTCCATGTGACGTCTTTGTTCCCGTGTATTTTTTGTAAACATGCTACCAACACTGCGAGCCCACCCACTGTGTATATGTCCCCGAAGTGGTCTCTAAGTAGAGTGGGAAATAGTACAATAAGAGCAAGTACTCATCCCTGCGTGTGTGCAAGTGAGTGTAATCCCAGCCATAAACCTACACCACAAACGCAGGAAGAAAGGATTTAACACTGACTTCATTTCAAAGGCAAAGGTATAATTATTAGTAATTAGTGAGAATAATGAGAGACAAGAAAACACAATGACGGGGGAAAAGCACCGTCAACAAAGCAGCCAGACTAGGGAAAACACTTAACGGAAGAAATATAGAATGATTTTTTGGCAATTATCAGAAAACAGAAAATTATTCAGCAACTATTTTGATCATGATTAATTGTTTCAGTCCTTTCAAAACAAAATATTTCTGCACATTCAGTAGTTTACTCTGCCATTGTGATGATTTACTGCTTTACTTTGTTAGACGTTATTGTAAACTGAAAGGGATTGAGTATTTCTTATTAATTTCGGTATGGGATTTTTCATTTTTAAGACTTTTAGAACATTAAAAGATTAATTGAGAATGTACTGTGCACATAAAATGATGATGAAATTAATCATTAGTCACTCACAGTCAGAAGTCATCGCCTGGAATTATGCAAAAGAAGAAATTTCCCCAGAAGTGGAAAGTATTAAGAGGACAAAGAGATATGATTCGGGTTGTGTTTTCAGCCCGTACTAATGTGTTAACGTACTACAGAGGGTCACACACACACACAATCTTAACTTGATCTCACATTAGGTGCTATGCTGCTGTTTAATGATTGCTGTTAAACTTTGAGCGGCAGCACAGCAGAGTCACCCTTGACTTTTGAGCCAGCGTTGATAAGCTAAAAATTCCCTGTACGAAGTTGCTCAACTCATATTTTCACCCTCCCTTCCTGCCTATTCAGCTCTGCTCAGCTCACCATGCAATGGCGGTATTACCCAAGCAATAATTAGATAGACAAGAGGAAGGACACCACCATTCATAAACAGATCAGAATAGGTTTGCGATCGATCTCTCTCGCTTATTTTCCTATCACAAACTTATTTCAGCTCCTTTACATGGCGCTTGTCTTGCATGGTAGCTCTCCCTTTATAGTCATTGTATCACTGCTCCCCCCACCCTGCGTGACTCCTCCCCAAGGCTGCCCCCAAACTGTCACATGTGCTCCCATCTCCTCCCACACACATAGCGAAATGTCAATTGAGTGTTTCCCTTACATGGGGTCATCTGTGATGCACTGCCACAGTAGCAGTCACGGCTGTCTATGGAAACAGGAAAGCTCAGTAATGTACTATACCTGAATCTCTTTGTAATATCAGACATGTACTGAAAATCTGTTAGATTATAGTTTAAAAACAGACAGTTTATTAATGAGGGACTGTAACATAAAGCAAGTTCATGGTGCACTAAAGGCTTTGCAGATAGAACCTGACAGAAAATGCTGGAACAATCTGTGCAGCACATTAGTGGAATTTGGAGGGTGAAAAATAAGTAAGCTAAAACTTTTTAATACTTTTAAAAAAGCCAAAAACATCAGTCAATGATGAATTATTTGCATTAAGCTTTTGTTTGCTTTATTTTTTACATGATCGTGCCTTAAAGAATTAAATGATTAAAATATATGCTGGTATCTGGAATGGACAAATATAAGTACAACTACTACTGAGGATAAATTATCTGTTGATCCTTCTCAAATTGCAGATGTTTCATAACTAATATTTCTTTAAATGTCTTAAATTTACTCATGCAAATTTCTAAAATTGTTTACACATCATATAAACATAAAACATAAAACAAACATGATTATTATGTGATTAGTAAAATGAAGCGAATACACGTATCATAAATCTGAAAAGTTTTTCTGTTCAGGTGTGCAGTTGACTTGGTGATCTAATCCACTGACAGTTTTGAAGATTTGACACTTGAAGTGCGGCCACATAGAGATGCTTATGTTGCAATGTAGCATTGTACATTCAGAAAATGTTATCAAATTCTCAGATTCACTTTGTGCTGAAGGCAAAGAGAAGTTTGTTGGCACTTGGTAACATTTAGATAGCTAGAATAACTGTCTTGCATTTGTATCAGGCAAGTTGGAGTTTATATCCATGTCTGACCTCTGAAAAACGTTCTTATTAGGGATGTTGCCCAGGGATGTTGTGATGCCAGAATTTTTAGTAGTCATTACTAATAACAGTAGAATTACACGATTCAATACTGCAGTTAAAAATGTTCTTCTATATACCTAAATGCAAACCTCTTTATTAAAAACATCCAGACACTACAAAAGTTGTGTTTTTTGTAAATAAAAGCAGCAGCAGTATAGAACAGAATACAGTACTGTGATCTATGTGCTTGATGTGCAACGGTTTTGCGTCAGTGCTTTAATGCATCCTGTGAATGGAATCATTTTTCATGGCTTTTTGAACTTTTTCTTTACCATTTGAAGGTTTTTGAAAGGACCACTAACATATTAATGTTGTTCTTATAAGGTATAACATTAGTTGCATTACGATAGCTTAAGCATTTATATAATGTTGGCCACTGCAAACATTTTAGCCTGTGGACCATAGCTGATTTAACAGCAGCAATGCCAGCCCTTTTAAACACAATGGTATTTTAGGATAACATAGGAACAATGATATTGTGGATGTTTTTAATATGAACTGAAACCCCAAATTCTTTGAACAGATTTGGATACTGGTTTCTTTTAGGTGCTTCATGAAAGTGGAAGTATATCTGAAAAGCACGATCATGTTGTTTGCATATTGCATGAATCAATTATTATCATTTGTCATCCACTGGGAACACAAAGCACTTTCAGTCCCCAAATCCCACTGCCTTTCTTAATAACAAGCGGGCGGAGCTATCCTGGCAGCTGCATTAGTTGCCATCTTCCGCTTGTAGTTTTTGCTGTGCCATTTGTAGTTTTTCTTGCGTTTGTGGGTGTCCCCGAGCATGTAAGGATAGAATAGAACACTTGTAGCTGTACGCTGCCTCAGTTTGAGGAGAATGGAAACCTTGGTACACATGCTAAGTTCAGTAATACCGATAGTAAAAAAAATAAAAAGCAAAAGGTATTCTGATGACGTTCCTTCTTTGACCATTAAGCATTAAAATCAAGTCAGTTCATTCTGGAGTCTTAAGAGGATGCTTGCTTCGGATGTAATGAAATTCCCTCCAGGGTTTCTTCATTTATCAAGTTTGGAAGAATGGGACCGTAACCCAACAGTTTCCACTAGGAATGTATGCAACTAATTAGCTAGACTTTTAAACGTTGCTGATCTTGTAGTTGGTACCAGAAATACTAGTTGGCTAAATGAGTTATTCATATTGGTTGCCTCTTGGTTTAAAAAGTTACAAGGGCACTTGCCACTAACTGCAGCCAGTTATACCCCCCTCCTGCACATTCCATTTCAAAAATACAATTTGATTATCAATAATTGTGATTAATGGTTTCATATAGCTCTTAAATGTATATGCAGTATTTTTACGGCTAGTGGTTAGTCTTGCCTGTTAATTTGTGCTCAGTTTTGACTTTTTTTATTGTTGTCTTACTTTTAGACAAGTCAGCAAGTCTAATATTTTTCTCTAAATTAAACGAGTTGTAAATTAGTCACCAGAAACACCCCTAGTCTTGACCCTGCAGCTCTGTAGCTGATGTTTTTTCTACCTTCAGTGGCTCCTTTGGCTTTGACAAAAAACCAAGATGAATGTGGGGATGGAAATGAACAATGGTTATTTTTTATTTTTACAGTTTTGGTTAAAATGTGCGCCATAGTTTACACCTGTGCTTCTCGTCTTAATTTTGGTGAACGTTAATAGAGGTAGCTAGTGTGGGTGTATACTCGTAAATGTCTAGTCTTGAGTCCCCCTACTTATGTATTCCAAGTCCCAAAAAAGAAAAGTTGAAGAAAAGAATGAAGAATTCAACAATACATGAACAGATTTGTTTTCTTTCACCGCCAACGCTGCTGGCTTACTGGTGTGTTTGATCTGCGGTTGGTCTTTCTCCAAAATTAACTGAATTTTTAAAAAAACTTTGACTATTCTTAAATCTATTATGCTGCTATTTTTTATTCATTATCAAAGTAGACCACTTTTAATTTGATTCATTTGCATTAAACAAGGTGGACTAATGAAATACACCTTTTCAAAGTTGTGTAAATATCCATAGAAAAGCTGAATTAAAGGGCCTGCGTAGCTTTAGAGCTACTCTGTTTCAAAGGAGGGGTAAACATGCTAATAGATATTTTTTCTTCCACTTCACAGCTTTTCCATTTTGTTGGTAACAAGAATAATTACAAAAGAATTATTGTAATGAAAATGCAAAGTTAAAGTTCCAATAATCATAATTAACCCAATGCAGAATATTCAAATTTATAAGAAGATTTTCATTTTTTTAAACCTGTCAGTAATTTTGAAAGGAGAATTTATACTTAATGGGCTGTGAAACCATTATAAGGATCACATACATTTTGTGACTCTATGGAGATTTTTTTTGGGGGGGGGCCAAAAATTGCTCAAACATTTCTCTTTCGATAGCAAAGGATGTGGACCTCACCTTAACCTTTGATTAATCAGTTCATCCTTACGTTCAAGTGTACGACTGGACCAGTGTTAAAGATATGATGTATTCACAAGATTAGCATGGGCAAATGGACTACCCAAAAATGTAATGCAGTGCAATAACAGTGCTGTACAAGAACAGGTGAATGTTTATTTCTGCAGAAACTTGTATGCTAACATATGCAGGGAACTGCATAATTCCTAACTCCAGGTCATCTGTTTGTATTAGCAGTCCACACCGTCAGTACAGAGGAAACGGTCATCAATAAATCCACCCAGTAAAGTGCCCTAGAGCTTCATATTTCATTACAGTTGGATTGTAAAAAATAACTGTGTCCAGTTCATATCAGAGGTGTCGAAGACTCCTACTCTTTTAGAAAATACGTAGCTAAAAAGAGAGAAACTTGGGTAGCTGTAGCCGTGCCATTGTGTGGGCACATTTTGGTCTGAAAAGTGAAAAAGATACTGTTGTGACAAATGAGCCTTCAGTTCTTGGGAAAACTTGTGTTTCATCTTGTCTTTCTACCCTTCCTCTGCATCTTTGTCCTTATGTCCTCACATATTGACTATCTCCAATGCATTTATCATTTTGAGCTTCATCTCTTGGCTTTAATATACCTGTTTGAGCCTAACATATCAGTCACAGCCATCATTTTGTGCTTCCTCTGTCCTCTTCTACATGTCTTGTTCTATTTATTCCTTCTCCTTCAGTTTCTGCAGTACAGTATATGATGTTTGTGATGGATTCTCTGAGTGTCTAATTTGCACTATTTGGGCAAAAGTATTGGGCCACCTACACGTTATATGTACAGGAGGTTTGTCAACTATGGTCTTGTCATCTCACTTCACTACAGCTTGCAGTTAAGTTAAAAACTACTGCTCACCTACAAGTAAATGCTGTTTCTGTAGCTAGAGTGACACGGCTGTGTTACTGTTGGCTTCCTGTTACACTATACGGTCAAAGGTATTGGGCCAGCTACACATTACACCAACAGGAGCTTTTATGACATCCAATTCTAAATCTATAGGCAGTGATATGAAGTTGGTCCCCTCTTTGCAGTTCTAACAGCTTCTGCTCTTCTAAGGCTTTCCATAAGATTTTGGAGTGTTTCAGTGGGAACGTTTGTCCATTCATCCAGAACAGCATTTGTGAAGTCAGACACTTATGTTGGACTAGAGGGTCTGGTTTGATGAGGTTGAGGGTCAGGGCACTGTGTGGGCCAGTCAGGTTCTTCTAAACCAAACTCATCCAGCCGTGCCATGTGGACCTTGCTTTGTGCACAGTCATGTTCAAACAGAAAAGGGCCTTCTCTGAACTGGTCCCACAAAGTTGGAAGCATAGAATTATTGAAAATGTATTGGTATGCTGAAGCATTACATTTACCTTTACTGGAACTAAGGGGCCCAGGCCAACCCCAGAGAACATTCCCACTTCACACCACTCCACCTTATGCTTGCTACTTGGTGACGTAAGGCTTCCATGCAGCTGCTCAGCCAAGGAAAACTATGCCACAAAGCTCCCGGCACAAAGTTTTTGTTCTGATCCAGGTTTGGAACTCTTAATTTTTTTAAGTCAGCAGAGTATTGCCAACTTTTACACACTATGCCTCAACACTTAGCAACCCCACTCTATTAATTTACACGGTCTACTACTTTACAGCTGTATTGCTACGGTTCATAAATGCCTCCACTTTTCAATAATCCCACTTAGACTTGATCGTGGAATATCTGAGCAGGAAGAAATTTCATGACCTGACTTGTTGCAACAATTGCATCTTATTACAGTACCACGCTGGAATTCAGTGAGCTCTTTAGAATGACCCAGTCTTTTACAAATGTTTGTGAAGGCAGACTAGGCAGCTAGGTGCTTTGATTTTTTTTTGTTGTGTGGTCCAATATTTTTTTTCATATATTGTATCTCCAGGTTTTCCTTCTCCGCTGTTGTGATTTATTGACTTCATAGGATTGTGAGGTTACATATGATATTGAGCCACAGGCTACCATCATTTGACTGAATGATTGAAATCTACGTGGCATTTTGTTAGCGGTTACCACAAAGCACATGCATTTGTGCATTGAAGTTGAGCATATTTAGCTTGGTTTCAAGTGAAATGGTTTTATTTTTTCAAATGTTAGTGAAGCTGTTTGAGGACATTTGAGCAGTCTGAAATCTTTCTGCCTAGATCTACCACATAGGACTGTGTCTAAGATGGGAGCAGGTGGGATTTTTTTTTCTTACATTTGGTTATATGAGACCAAAATCCAGACATTGGCTCAGTCCACCTCCTCGGGCTGCTCTGTTTGGGACCACTGGATGCCTGCAGCAGCCTGCCTAATTACCTCTCTCCCCTCCTCCCTCTGTCTCCCTCCCCTCTCACCATCTGTTGACCTCATGTCATTTTGTCTTCCTTCACCACTACTGCTCTCTTTTCTCCCTCCCTTGCTCCTACCCATGTGCTCTAGCAACTTCCCAACTTCTTTCCTTCTCCTCCTAAAATAGCAAGTTGGAGAGAGGGAAAATAAACAAGAGAGACGCCCTTTAGTTTTTACCATCCGTGGAGACAGAACTGGGGACAGAGAAGAGGGAGAGAGTGTTTATGTGTGTGTGAGACTGGTTTTTCTGTGCTTTTGCTGATCCTTGCCAGTGCCGTCTGAAACCCTCACAGTCAAGCCAGCCGCCGCCTTCAAAGGCTCCTCCTCATTCACAAACTATATGGAATTAACTTAATGGAAACTTGCAAAAGTGCAGCATGAAAGCCCAGCTTTAAACCTACACAGGCAAAGACCAGACACAGCAAGCTGCATTAATTTTCCATTTATTTATATAAAGCAAGTACAGTAGGCATAAAATTTCATATACCTTTCAGGACATAAGGTAAAGGTAGTTTGTGTTTCTGTGTGTGTCTGCTTTTGTGTGGGTGTGAGTAAACGAATGTAAAAACTTGGTATCGAATTCAGCCCCTCAATCCCCTTCCCCCACTCCTTTAAGAAATATAAATCACATGGCATTCTTCACTTATGACTCATTGTCTCCATTTTGCGAATGTTTTACTGCTTGATATTTCTCTCCCATTTCTTGGCTCTAGCTCTCCTATTACCCACATTCCTTTTTCTCCTGTGTGTCTGTCCTTATTTTCATCTGGCTCTTTTCTTCTTCAATCCCCCCCCATCCATCTATCCTGCTCCCTCCTCCCTCTTCTCTTGCAGACAGATTGATTCCAGATGTTGTTAAACTCCCCCCTCTTCTCCCTCCTTCTGTTTTTTTACATAAACTCCTCCCTTTCGTTCTCTCTTTTTTTCCACTGTAGAACCAACAGTGACTCTACAATTTGATGGTCACGGGTAATTTTGGTTTGGATTTCACTGGCATTCCAGTTTTTCTCCTTGTTAGTGCAAAACCGCCTTGCTTTAACTGTAAGTGTGATGAGAATGCAAATTTAGAACATTAGTCACCTGTAGTTGTATGTATTGTTTTGCAATATGACTAAATTACCACCACTGTAAGAATAAAGAATAAATTTAGTTTTTCAAACCACAACGTTGGTTCAGTCCTGTTTGAAATGCGCCGCAGTGTGGGTAACTCCCAACATCTTTTTATTTTAAAAAGGAAAGAGTTTTCTCATTCCCGCCGACATTGCCCAGGGCTTCGTAGACTTTAGATTCTGCTCTGAACAGCCCTCCTTTGCTGCATTTCCATCTGTGCTGTGTTGAGCACCAGCAGCTTTCTACACAGTCAGTATGTCGCTCAGTATAAGCCTGTCCGTTCCCCTGTAAATGCGGCACACCAAGGAGAGTGATCCCCTTGGGGACAAGGCACGAGAGGGAAATTGGTTCCAGATGAAACAGGAAGTGGAGAGAGGAGACAAAGAAAGGGCTGTTTCAGATGGGGGAAGAGAGGATGGGCCCTGAGTCTGAACACACACGCCCAGAGTTTACTGCTCATGCATCAAAAGGAAAAAAAAGTTTCTCCATTTCCATTCTTTACATCTGGCCCACATTTTTTTTTTTTAAACATCATACTCTCTTCCCCCCTTGGCTTCCCTCTAGCCCACTCTGTCTAGACACTACTTCTTTCCATTTCTTCCTTCAGCCATGTATCATCATCATCATCACCACATCTGTGTTTGGTCTTAGCCTGTGTATCTCCAAGCCCTGGTTTCATCAAAAAGCGGCAGCATGCTGCATAAACCAACTTTTCTGGATTAAAAGCTGTTTTTGTCTTTTGGTTTATAAAAACCCCAATTCCAAAAAAGTTGGGACGCTGAGTAAAATGTGAATAAGTCAGAATACAGTGATTGTCAAAGCCTTTTTAATCTTTATTTATCTGAATACAGCACAAAGATACAATATTTAATGGTCAAACTGAAATATTTCATAGTTTTTGGAAATGTACATGCATCCTGAATTTTATGCCTGTATCCTATTCCATAAAAGAAGTGTGATTACCACTATGTTACCTCACGTTTTCTTCTAACAGCACTCTGTAAGTGTCTGCAAACTGAAGACACTAATTGTTGAAGTTTTGAAAGTGGAATTCTTCAATCTTTGTTTGATGTATATCTTAAGTTGCTCTGCAATCCAGGGTCTCTGTTATCATATCTTGTGCTTCGTATTGCCCCATACATTTTCAATGGGAGACAGGTCTAGTACCTGCACTTTTACTGCGAAGCCATGCTATTAGAACTCTTGCAGAATGTGGTTTGGCATTGTCTTGCTAAAATAAGCAGTGATGTCCCTGAAAAAAGATGTTCTCTGGGTGTAAGCATGTTGCTCCAAAATCTGTATGTACCTCTCAGCATTATTGGTGCCTTCACAGATGTGCAAGCACCCGTGCCATGGGCACTAATACACCCCCATACCATTACAGATGCTGGATTTTGAACTTTGTGTTGATAACAGTCTGGATTGTCCTTCTCCTCTGTAGCCTGTGGGACTTGAGGGCCATGATTTCCCAAAAAGAATTTAAAATGTGGACTCATCTCACCATAGCACACTTTTCCACACTCAGATAAGTTCCGGAGAGGTCAGCTGCATCTCTGAATGTTGTTAATGTGTGTGTTTTGCTTTGCATTGTAAAGTTTTAACTTACATTTTTAGATGCATCAATTTTACTGTGCTAATTGATAACGCTTTTGCAAAGCATTCTTGAGCCCAGGGTGTAATATCCATCACAGAATGACTGTTTTTAGTTCCACCTAAGAAATTGAAGGCCACTTGCATTCAGTGTTAATTTTTAAATCTTTTGATATTTTCAACAGTATATGGTCAAATCTTTAAATTCCTTGCAACTGCATGTTGGGAACATTCATATACTGTTAGACTATTTGTCCACACTGTCTTTCACAAAGTGGACAACCTCAGCTGAACTTTTTCAGGAGTGTTCCTTTTTTACAATTTACAATTGCAATACTGTCACCTCTTTTGAATGTTCCAGGTGATTTTTTTTATTTAGCGTTCCACAATTTCCACAGTCTTTTCTTGCTCCCGTCCCAAGTTTTATGGAACATGTTGTGGGCATCAAACTTAGAATTCGTGTATATATTTCCAAAAACAATGATGTTTATCAGTTTGAACAATAAATGCCTTGTCTTTTTACTATATTCAACTAAATAAAGGTTGGAAAGGTTTTGCAGTTTACTGTGTTCTGGTTTTTTAAATTTTTTTTTTTGACATTTTAAACAGCCTCCCAACTTTTTTGGAATTGGGTTTGTACAAACCTTGTGTTGATCTGCTGGCGCACGCTTGCCCTTGATTGGCTGGATGAATGTTTGAAGTGATGAAGTGATTCCCGCAGCAGGCAGCTCAGGGTCAGGGCCAGGAGGTTAACTCTGTTGATGCTCTTCAGAAGCTGAATCTGCCCTTCTCATTGCATTACACTGCCCACACTCAAGCTGTTGGCTGAATGGAGGCGTGCATTCATGCCAAAGGGGGCCAGCGCATGGATTTGGGATATTTCACTGATTAAATGTAATGAAAACATCAGCAGTTCTAAAAAAGACTGCAAGCTCACCCCCGCCCTCCAACATGTACTTATGCACAAACACACAACTTTCCTTCTTTACCCTCTCAGACCTTTCCCCTTATCCTTCTCCCTTCCCCCCTTTCCCCTCTAGTGAGACTCATGCCTCAGCTCCTTATCGAGAGCAGAGGCACGGATCTCACTAGGCGGTCGTGTTTTTTCTTCAAGGCATGCCAGCAGGCTAGACTGTGCCAGAGTGATCTCTCTCACTGCTGTCAAAATACCATCATTTAGTTAACTTTCCCCATTGTTCCAGTCCTCCTCCTGCCTCCTCCTCCCCCTCTTTGTCTTTTCATATTTGCCCCCTCCTCCTCCTCACCTAGCTTTTGCAAACAATGGCTGTTCTTGCTGGGGTAAAATGACACAGAGGGGGAAATAATAGTCACAGAGAAAATAGAGCGAAAGAGACAGAAATAATCTAATTAAAAGTAATTACAGAGCAATTAACCACAACACTGGTTTCTGAGCAGGGGCGATGAGGAATGGGCTCACTCTGGTAGTGGATTTTGATTGGTTAGTGCGGCTCGATAGGAAAGTTTGGTAAGCTGCAGTCATGGTTCATCAGTCATGACATCCACATAGATCGTTAACTGTTAACTAAGTTCACTCTTTGGGCTTTTCCCTTTGGGGAAGTGTCCTCTGGCCTTGTATGAACTTTGTTCCATCATAACCACAAGCACTGGAAAATAGCTCCCGACTATTATTCAGGTATCATTTCGGGTATCAAAAATGTTGTGTTGTGACAATATAGTCCTCCTGCTTTCACAAGTTGGGTTGAGATTTTTGTCCAAAAGAGCATCTGAAATGTACAAGTTTTTTGGAGCACTACCGCTGCAACCACTCATTTCTCAAAAGCACAGCCACTTACACTGCTCTCATCCCTCCTGTTGTCTCTTGCAGAACAATGAGCCTTTAAATCCCGGTTTCCATGGATACCCACCTCACAGTCAGGTAAGAGATTAGTGACTGCTTGCAAATCTCTGTGACAGTGAATTAAAAAATATTGAAATACAGAATCCTTGACTCACTTGATGTATGTTAGCTTTCATTCATATGGCTGTAAAACCCAGACGAGTGATTGTAAATTCCTCTTGGTCAAATGCATCTTGCTCATGAGGTGATGTCTAAGAAAATTGAAATGAATAAAACATTATGGTACTCTTTAAGTGAGACCTGTTAAGCTCATGTCTAGCATCTTATTTTTGTTCTTGGGATCTTTTAGAGTAGCTTTTCATGGGTCACAGTTCAAATTAATTGTTGTTGATCTAATGCTGGGGCTTGTAGAAACCCCTCAGTCTATCCTCTGTTTAAACAGTCTCCATTTTAAGCCAGCTTACTTCTTATTGGTTGCCCCTCAAGATTAGTACAGCAGGTGGGCAGCCCTTCTGTGTTTACAGCTGAGCTGTCTGTCTGAGATGACCACGTTGAGGATATCCTCACCTCTTTGAAATCATGCAGATTAAAGAGTTTAAAAAACTGTCTGAAATGGAGCATTTACAGCAGTCTGAAGCTTGAGCTTTTGGCTCAGAAATTATCTGTGCACACATTAGCATTATTTAAAACGATAGCCACGTTCAGTAGCATTGAGTCCTGTGAAAACTTTCTTTTTTGCATGACTGTATAGAAGCAGGCAAGAAAATAAGGAAAACCAGAGAAGGTCCCTTTTAAAAGGATAGCTATACTTGTGATAGTGGTTTATATCATTCCTCTTGCCCAATAAAAAACAGTGCAGGATTTAGTCTGTTGTACTACCACACCATTATATAGACAGTTATAAAAGTATAATTCTCTCACCTTTGGTAGCTCAGAAATGGTGTGTCTTTGAGGAATTGATAGAAAAGAAACTGGTGATGACTGAGCTTCTCTTTCAAAGACTTGATCCTTAGAAAGTGGAGCGAAATTATGCTATCACCTTCTTCAGCCTAAGCTCTCTTTTCTCACAACTCTGTTCATATTCCTTCACACTTTTCTCTCTCTTTATGCCCCTCTCAGCGTCTCTGTTTCGTTCTCATTCCGAGTGTCTCTCCATGCATATTGCTCTCAGTAATGAGTGCCTCGTGTGTAGCGGCAGGGTAGCTGACTACTTTCTTATCTACCTCCAAGCAGCAGAGCACATTGAGCAGCTCAAATCAGCTCAGTGCGTGTGTGTGTATGCAACCCCCATGTAAGTGTGTTTTTGAGAAAGGCCTAAGTGTCCGTGAACTTGCATGCGTGCACTTTTTGTCCTTGTGCGCACATTTGTGCAACTAAGGGCTGTGTTTGGGATGTGCAGCTCTCTGGCAGTGCCACAGGAGGGAAGTGTTGGCCTGTGAGCTTGTTCGCCCCCAGCCTCTCTCCCATCACAATATGGAGATTCTCACAGACCTTGTCCTCTCATGTATTCTTTTTCTTTTTCTTCTTCTCTCTGTGCTCCATTTATGCTCTGCCCCTGCTGTCGTCTTTCTTGGGTGTACAGGTCTCACAGAGTGTGAGAGGAAGGATTCGGCTTTCAGGCTTGGTGTTAAATTTATTAAAATTACTGCTTGGATATTAACCTGACAAGTAAAAACAAATGTTGTGCAAGAGATTAAAGGCAAGATGGGAAGAAGAGGAATCAGGCAAAGAAGTAGAACAGAGCTAAAACAGAAATGGAAACAAGTTATTTAAAATGGCTTGCCTGCAGGGCTCAAAATCATACAATACTCAGTTTATTAGTTAGAGCAAGCTTGTATTCCAGTCTTGGCTTTTCTCTGCCTGAGTTCATCTGCTTGTAAGACAAACACCTGGGCAGAGAGCACTTCTGATCTGCAGTGTGTCTGAACCCCTCTTGTCATGTGTTAAATTCAGAGCCCGGCACACCTCTGCATTTGTTTTATAAATGATTTAAAAGTCATCCCTGCTAATGTATTCTGCCCTTGAGCACACATATTAGGAGTCTCCGGCACACTGCTGGTTATCATGCAAATGGAGTTAGCCAAGCCTAGCTTAGCAAGATTGGCTTGTTCATTACAGCAGTACATTTGTCTTGGTAATGCTCCTGTCTTATATTATTTATGCACGTTTCAACTGCCTGTAGGTCTGCCTGTGTAAATATGAGTATGTTTAAATGGTGCTGTGGGGCTCTGGTGCTGCAAACTATATAGAGGAAATGGGTGGGGTATGTGTGTATATGGTCATTCTGAACTTTAGGGCCGTAGATGTCAAGTCACCTGATGATTATGTAGGTCACAGAAATGATCGGGGTTAACAACATGTATACAAACAAGACGCAGTGGCTGCACACCTAATCTTTTTTCTATCATTTGGCAGTAGCAGAAGCCAACCTACTTGTAGCCGTCACACAAGCGGTGCACTTCTTCTAATAATGTCCTATAGAATTTAAGCAGTGTTACTGATCATCTGTAGATGCTATACTTGGAGAGTGGGCCTTTGTTTGGACTAGCTGGTGAGTGTTGGATAGATGTAGCCCTTTGTTTGAATCCATGTGTGTCTGTTTTCCAGCCAAGGTGCAGCAACATGAATATGATCAGAGCACATCTGTGTGTACGTTCTGTGCATGTGTTTGTGTCTGACTGCATGTGTTTATCGCAGTGTTTCAGTCTGTGTACTTAATCCCGGGATCATCCCCTATTCATCCTCTCATCCTCCTCACTTACAGCCCTAATCCTGTCATCCCTCGCTCTTTTTTCCACCCAGCCCTTTATCCATTTATCTCCCAATCCCGTTATCTCTCATTGGCGTCCAGTGTCCCCTCTGTCCCTGTCCTCCCTTTACTCCATCCCAGCTCCTTACATTTGTTCCCCTTCACCCATCACCACCACCTCCATTCACTTATCTTTCCTTCCCTCCATCCTTACATCCCTTTGGACCCAGTTCTAGCCAGACTCAGCAGATGTCTGAATGCTTGGCATCAGGGCTTTTTTTCCCGCAGAGTTCAGTCCCTCCCGTATGAAAATGCAGAGCAAGGAACTGCACTCTCATCCCTGCAAATTAAACGCCTCCTAACAATACAGTGTTGGAAAGTGACGGAACTGAGCCAGAAGGAAAGAGGCGCAATGCAGCGTAATACAGATTCTTGCTCAGGTTGAGGTTTAGGTAGTGGAATCAGGGCTGGCTCTTGCTCAGTTTTGTGATACTTCCATCTGTGTGAGGAAGACAGCTGCAGCAGAGAGGTGGTGATCTAGGAGCCTACCCACGCAGCTAGCTACCTAGCTGTCTACCGGCTGGCCTACCTACCACTGCTTTTTGGAGCTGACAGGCTGCCACGCAATAAATAAATCATCAAAAAAAGCTGCAATGCAGTGGGGGTCGCATTCGTGTTCTGTACTCTCAGGCAGCCAGTGCGTGGATAGAAGACAGCATCTTCTTCCTTTTCTGTTTCTTGTCTCTCTCCGGGGGTTTTAGGAGACAGCAACAGCTTTCTGACTCCATCCAGACACGGGGTTAGATAGCTATATGGAAGGATGTATGCCTTGATGGATAGGAGGGATTGAGACTAAAAGGGAGGGAAAGTTTTAAAAGAGGGGCGGGAACAAGAGGAAGCAGGGGGAGCAGGACGACGTGTAATGCGAGTGTGTGAATGACAGACGCAGAGCAAAGAGAGGAGGAGAGAAGAGACTCAGGCTGGCAGGAGGAAAGAGACAGAAAGGCCCGAGGGGGATCAGAGCAGCAGGGCTGGGGAGACGAGCGAAAGAGAGGCAGAGAGTGACAGGCAGACAAGGCTTGCGTGCTGGAGAAGTAGAAGAAGGGACACCGGCAGGAGGAGGAAGAGGGAGTGAACGAGGGAGAATTTGAATGTGTGAGACAGACGTGGACTGAAGCCATCGTCAGCTCATGGTCCTGGAGCACAGACACAGGAGAGGAGGAATAGGAGGAGAACCAGAGGCACAGAGGGAAGGGGAGAGGAGAAGAAACGGGAAAGTGGAAAGCTGGTCAGCAGTTGTTCCTCTAGATCAGACAATGATGGGGCTGTACTACCCAGCTATGCTACCGGTAAGTATACATTTCAAGCAGCGTTTCTTTCTGTACACTACCTCTTGAACTGCAAGGCAAAACTAGAAAAACAAGAAGGATTATTAATGATTTTTTCATTAGTTTAGTTTGGCTTGATGAAGCAGTAATTGCTTTGCTGTTTATGGTGTGGCCTGTTCTGGTTTGCTGTGTCTTGGCCCAGGTGAGGCCTTTTTCAGATAGTTGGCAGAGCATCAAGCTGACAGCAGGGCTTGTCCCTGCAGCTCTGCTGATTTCACTTTTTAACTCTTTGCACCCATCAGTGATTGTTTTGATTGAAACAAATCACTTTTTTTTTTTTTGCTTTTCTTTAACATAGAGCACTTTGCCTTGGTGTCACTGGAGTGGCAGTGAAATAGGGAGGAAACTGTGCCTGCACAAGGTTTGCAGAGTATCAGCATTGTTGTATTAATAGTTACTTAACACCACAGATTATAATGTTTATACAGTTGATGTTGTGTGCAAGGCTGCTCTTAACATATGGTGGGCGTGTCTGTGCTACTTTAGCTGAGAGACAGCCTGAGGATGAGAGCTGTTCTCTAGCTCTGTTCTAGCATGTCCTGCTCTCTGGTCTTGGGTTCCTTTGGGCCCCAGGGCGGGTGTTGGGATTGGGAGAGATGGCAGGGAGGTACATGCATGCATACATGAGGTAGCAACTGCTGCTTGGACTACTTGTGTTGACATGTATGTACACCGAGCACTGTAAGTCTTCTGCGTGCTGACTGCACGCAGTGTCATGTTTTATTCTATATATACGTGTGTGTGTCTGTTGTGTCGTATCGTGTCGTGTCATGTCGTGTCATGTCATTTGCAAAGGCGTGGAGGCTGAGATTTTGTCCAAGCTGTCCGTGCAGTTTAAACTTCATCTGCGGATTGAGGGAGACAGGTGCCAAGGCGCAGTTGTTCCTCTACACAAACACACACAGTTCCTGGAGTACTTTACTAGCACCCCCCTCCTTCCCTTATGGCATAACAAACGCAAACATGTAAGCATTTGAGTCATTCATATCTTCACAGCCTCATCTGTATATTCTCAAAAGAAATGTGAGCAATTCTAATAATAATACTGAAAATTGGAGGACTAGTGGGAAAACACAAATTCAGGCGGAATAATTTTTTTTATTATCCGTTGGCTTTTGGAGAATGAAGTTGAAATGTCAAGAATAAAGTTAAACTTTCAGTATTGGTGCCAGAAATAAGAAAAAAAATAAATCACAGAGGAAGTCGTTTTTGCATTTTGAGAATAAGGTCAGGTCCTCTGAGCTGACTTTAGTCTGAAAATGTCAAGTTCATTTTTGACATTTCTTCTTTATTCTCAAAAAAATAAAAACAAAAAACCCTTCCTTCTGTAATGTATTTTTCTGTTTGGCTTTAATCTGAAAATGTCAACTTCATTTTTTACATTTCTACTTTATTCTCAAAATTAAAATAGAAAAGTAAATGTTTTGCTTCCTAGATTTTTTTTTTATTTGGTCAGTCTCTGGAAAATTGCAGTAACCTACACATTTTCTTCTATGGCTCTTGAGCTCTTAAATTGGTGTACTCTCTTCTTTATAGTTATGTGTTAACTGCAATGGTTTTATTGTTAACCCACTTCTGTTGCATGAATGTCTAATCACACTGAAGTTGTCAGTGCCAAGCTTTTATGGTCATTCACACTGAATGTAAATACAGACCTCTGCTGTATTCCTGTGCACATATGATGATATGTTATTGGATATAATATTCACAAAGACTGGTCAAGGTTCTCCTCCTCGCACATCTTAAATATCATAATCAGCTCTCAGTTTCCCACATGCAGAGTCTGTTTCTCCCTTCTCTTCATCCCTCATTTATTTCTTCTTCTTCTCTCTTTCCCCCCTTCTCTATATTATTTCCCTTGCAAGCTCATACAGCTGCAAGCTAAACACATTATTCGTCTTCAAAGAGAATGACGCCAAATGGAGGATTGAGGTAATAACTAGAAGGGTGTGAGAGCAGGGGGGGCGGCGTGTTAGTCCCATGTGGGAATGCACTTTGAAGGTGACACATCACAAGTCACATCGGCTTCTGTAAAATTTATTGCGCCGCTCTTTATTTCGCGTGACATATTTCTGCAGTATACTGTGGATTAGCTTTACTTAGTTGGTAAATGCAAGTCTCTTTTCAAAGCATGAGGTGATGCCACGACGGTCCTGACACTACAGATGGCTAGATACTTAAAGTTTCCATAGCAAGATTTTGTTTTTATATTTGTGATTTTTAGCTCAAAAAAGCTAATATATCGAACTATCTGCTATAGCTTGTCACTAACTGGATCTGACCAGCTTGTATTGCATTTCTTATTTGCAGCTGCAAGAAGCTGAAAAATACTCTTCATTTTCTGGATTCTGTTTGCCAGCAAGGCACCTTATCTGGTGATGATGGTTTGAGCTATGAGAGTCAACTGATCAGTGTGTGGATTAGACTTTGTTCAGTTTGTCCCCTTCCTACCTGCTGGGTAGCTAAGGCTAACTAGTCAGCAGGTATCTGCAGATATGAGGCTGATGTCAACAAACACAAACAGCAGGAGCAGATGAATTAGGCAGCAGCCTTACTGTGTTGAAACTAGACCGTCTATAGCTGTATGAGCCTGTTTTTGAAAGAATATGCAAAATGATGAAAGCCTTGCAAGCTATCCAGCTGTTTTGCTCATGTAGGCCTAAAAATGTGTTTATATCTAGCAGCACTGAGCAGGAAAAAAGATCAAACTAGAATCAAAACTAAAATTTGATGTGTTGTTTTTGGCCATATTTCTCAGTCATACTTCATATTAGAGTGATATTTAATTGTGTTGCTGCATGATGTTCCACACTGGACTGGATCATGTAAATGTGCAGACCTCACAGTAGGACATGGTCCCATAATGGGGTTGCTTATGTGCCAGTTAAAAAATGACTTCTGCTCGAAAGTCAACAAGGTTTCAGGGAAAGGATTGCAAAAGATTCACACCCATAACCCTCAGGGTTCCATGGGGATGTTTGTTTGTAAGAGTGTAGCTGCACACATACAAGAAATGGACTGAAGAAGTGACAGCTGCATGTGTGTTTGTCCTGCAAGTGTCACAGTACAACAATAAACAGTTTATCTGGGTAACTGCATGCTTAGCTTCCTATATCTATATCTATCCATCTATATATATATATATATATATATATATATATATATATATATATATATTTTTTTATTTATATATTTTTTTTTAATTAACATC
>VUQH01074641.1:34431-49646 GCA_015106775.1 Etroplus canarensis
TATGCACCATATATATATATATATATATATATATATATATATATATATATATATATATATATATATATATATATATATATATATATATATATCCTTTTGAATTAAGGGTATTTCTTTGTATTAAGCAGCTCTCAGATTAGAAAATCTTAGATAGTACTGACTTCCCGTTTTACAAAAAGATAAACATCATGCCTGTTACCACAGATTAAACATTAAGCCAAAATCATCTTTATTGGTGGCCTAATGCACTGTGTGAAACTGCTCCAGCTGAGGGTGAACTGTTCTACCAACGTCTATAAAGCGAAAATGATGCTGTCCGACACTAATGCTGCTCTAACTGCCACTGCCTGAGGCATGTATGATGCGGATTGAGGTGTGAAAGCCCTCCGCATGCTACCTCACAGCAAATACGTACACACAGAATGTTGCAAGCATTGGGATACTCGGATGTGGTGCAGAAGAGCCCTAAATATATGCAGTACTGTATCTCCTAGGTTACCTTTTCCTGCATGATAAACAGCAGTGTAGCACTGTATCTTGGCGCACACTTACCCTGGCTTACACTGCAGTAGTAAGGCGGTGCTGCTGGGTTTTTTTTACATTTGAACAACTTCTGCTAAGGGTATGACAGCAGGGAGCAAATCGCCCATCTTGTGGCATCTACTTAGTTATCACTGTAATTCTTTCACAGAAGTACATTAAGACATTCAAATTCTATGCTTGCTTGATTTGTAGATTTTTATTAGCCCTTTTGTAATGGTTAATTCTTTGTGGTTTAGGGTTAAAATATTATTTTATTGCTGTTTAGGATGAGTTTTAATGTTAGTGATGAGCTGAGGGCTACAATAACATGAAAATCAGGTTACTTTCTAGAAAAATTAATTATAAATTGGAAAAGGGTCAAACCCCCTAAGACACAATATATCATATCTTAGGAGAATATATCAAGCTGAGAAATAATTTAAGTATGTGTTATCATGTAGTAGAGACATTGCAGGCAAGCCTGTTTTAGCTCAAAACTAGTACCTTTAACCTTTCACTCAGCCTAACTAAAATACACTATAAGGACAAAAGTATTAAATCACACATCAAAATCCCTGGATTCAGGTGTTTCATTCAGTCCCATTGCCACAGGTGTATAAAATTAAGCACCTAGCCTTGCAATCTGCCTTTACAAACATTTGCGAAGGAATGGGTTGTTCTAAAGAGCTCACTGAATTTGAGTGTGGTACTTTAATAGGATGCCAGTGTTGCAACAAGTCATTTTGTGAAATTTCTTCTTGTCTAGATATTCTGAAATCTATTTTTAAGTCTTATTATTGCAAAGCAGAAGTGATGTGGAGCCAAAGCACCTCAGCCATAAAGTGACAGACCACGTAAAGCTGCAGAGTACAGTCACTGAGTTCTGAGGTGCATAGTGTGGAAAGTTTAGTAATGTCAGCATAAAAACTGTTCACTGGGATCTACATAGCATGGGTTTCCATGGCCAGTCAGATGCATGCAACCCTTACACCGCTAAACACAATGCCAGTTGTCGGGTGGAGTGGTGTAAAGCACACCACCACTGGACTCTGAAGAAGCGGAAACTTGTTTTGTGAAGTGAAGAATCATGCTTCTCTATCTGGCTGTCACCTGCCTGACCATGCTGTGTCAACTGTAAAGTTTGGTGGAGGAATGATAATGCTATGAGGTTGTTTTTCTGGGGTTGATCTGGGCATTTTAGTTCCAGTGAAGGGAAAAGCTTTTGGATTTTGGACATTTTATGCTTCCAACTTTGTGGGAACAGTTTCAGAAGGACTTTTTCTGCTCCAGCATGACAAGGTCAGGCAAGGTTGGATGAGTTTGGTGTGGGAGAACATGACTGGCCCACTCAGAGCCCTGACCTTAACCCTGTCCAGCACCTTTGAGATGAACTGGAACAGAGATTGTGAGCCAGGCCCTCTTATCCAGCATCAGTGTCGCACTCCACAAATGTTCTTCTGGATGACTGGCAAAAATGCCCACAGACACGCTCCAAAATCTTGTAGAAAGCCTTCTCAAAATAGTGGAAGCTGTTACAGCTGCAAAGGATGGACCAATTCCATATTAATACCTATGGATTTAGAATGGAATGTCATAAAATCTCCTGTAGGTGCAATGTGTGGTTGGCCCAAACCTTCGTCCATATGGTATAGCGAGAATCTTAAAAGCAAAGGAGGTATTTTACTCTAGCTACACTAACAGCTTTTATTCGTAAGTTTGCTGAAGTGAGTTGACCACAGGTACCAAGGTACTGGTATTAAACCAGAACTGCAAAAAATTGGATCGATGCATACCTAGTTATAATTTTCCTCCAGTTTAAAGTGGGTTTTTCACATGTATTGTTTTATCTGGTCAACAGTCCAAACTACTCAGCTCACTGTCATTTATGACAATGAAAAGCATCAAATCCACTTATTTGAATAAGTGGAAGCTAATAATGTGTGGCCTTAGATATTAAAAATGATTTGATTATCACAGTGGTTGTACATTAATTTTCTGTCTGTCATATAATTGACTAATTATTTCAGCATTTTTCCTTTTTATATTAGCAGCGACAGTCTTCCCCTTCTCTCGGCCCCATTGCTCCTTTATTAGCTGCTGACTAGTAATGCCAGAAAAACACTGGCAGCCTTGCAAGAGATGCTGGTCATTATTGTATATGCAAGCCAAGTTGCTACAAAGCACACAAGCTATTTGGCTTTTTAAATGTTTTGATATCTGTTTGTGTTGTGTGTGCATCAGTTTAATATTTTTAGGCCACTTTGAGTGTGAGTGATCGAGAAAAGACTGTCTGTGTGATTATGATAATGATGCCGACGATGATGTTGATCAGAGTTGTCAAAAACTGACAAGCTGGATGTCACAGTTCTCAGCAGAGCCACAGAGGTGCTGACACTGACAGACAGCATCAGGTCAGCCTGTAGTTTATACATGGGGTCAGATATTTGGCTTTTGTTTTCAGAATTTGGATATTCAATTTTTAAAAGGAGTTGAATTGTTTACTCTAGGGCTGCATCAGTTTATCGAGTAACTTGAATACTTTGATTACAAAAAAACAAATTTGTTTGCTTTGATGTTTTGTTTAATCCGTGCAGCTATGTACTTCTCAGCAGTGGTCGCCGTGATTATTACTGTCACAAAGTGTGCTTACATAGGCTTGGTCTCGGTTATGCATTTTCCTTCAAAACTGTCTGTTTATGCACTCCAAAATACTTCAAGTTTGCGTCTTACCTTCATCAGTCAAATGCCTGCCTGATGATAAACTTTCCCTTCCGCCCACTGTTGACTCCGATCTGTGAGCTGAGGCTGAAAACTTTCCTGTAGCCTGCATGACTACATAGCGGAGCTGCCCCAATAAACATAAACCACAGCTAGAGCTGTCAACTGTCACCCTACAGCTGGAGCTTTGTAATGAGTGGTGACGTGACCAGGTAGTGCTGATCGTTTTTACTGATTGATCCACGTTGCCTTTCAGTTTACTGGCTTTAGCACACAGTGACATTCAGTGCGACCAAGCAAAACGAGTCTGCCGTTCAGCCGTGTTTGTCTTACTATTCATGTTTATTGTCTGTGTTTTTCACTTTCATCCCCCTCTTATCAGTTATGCTTGAAAGTATAACAAAGAACTTTGTGGATGAGAAAGGGTTTAAATATGTGGGAGGTCAAGCGTGACACGAACAATCCCCTGATTCTCGTATTGTAAAAAAACATACAAAATCTAAAATTATGTCGTGTTTTAGAGGCTGCATCTGTTTTTTTTTTTAAACAACTTTACATTTGTCTGTAGTTTAGTGTCAAATTTTTCATCCATCCATGTCCGTCTGCTTATTTAGTTTAGGGTCACTGGAGCCTATCTCAGCTGAAAAATTTTCACTTTTTAGGGTGACTTTTTTATTTATTTTTGAGAAGTTGCCACATTGACCACTGTGTAGGCTAATGAGCAGACACAAACAGAATCTGTGGATTTTTTTCCCCATAATTTTTTGCGGCGATCCAGGGGGAAGATCTTGTTTTGTCCTTGTTACATTATCAGTGAATTAAAAAAAATATAGCATAATAATTGTGTCCTGAGCAAAATATGTTGATTCATTCAAAATGATAAATCAACTTAAATTTTCTTAGTTTTACAACAGGCTGAAATGAATATGAATTTTCTCAAGTTTTTGATTTTAACACTTTTAACCCTCTGGGGTCGACGGATGCGTAAATTATATGACCTAGCAGCAAGACAGAGCCTTGCTGAGTCTCTGTTTCAACTTGTATTGAAAGTGTAGACTTCAAATTATATACCAGTTTTTAAATTGTGTTGATAGGCCAAGGAAAAACACTTATGATAAATAATTTACGCCATGATTTTTCTGTGCGTTTTTTAATGCATTCCACGAGCATTTAGTGCAGGAATTAATGCTAGAAATGAGTGCTTGTAAGAAAAAAAAAATCTAAAAATCATATGGAAAAATGCACCACATCAACCAATCAAAACATTTTATGGCATTTGGTTGCTAAGGAAGAGGGGGAAGGTTTGGGAGTGAGTAAGAGAGAGAGAGAAATATTGAAAGATGGTGAGTTTTGTGATATGAAAGATTTATGAACTTGTGATGTGCTCTTTTTTTGGGCTTTCACAAATAATTTATGTGCTATCTTATTGTGACATCTTACTGTTTTGTAAATAGCTGTACAAAAAATGCCTGCGACATTGCCTGAATTTTAATGTTTAAAATTGTGTATAATTTTGTTGTTTGCTAAATTTATACAAAAGGTTTTGAAGTTTATATTTTCATTCTAAGTTACAAAATTGTTCGTTCGTTAAACATGTCTGTCTTTCCTATTTGGATTTTATGTTTTTATGTGATTTTTAGGTCCAGTTAATACAATATGTCAAAATGGGAAAAAAAAACATAAATGTAACGTTACGCGGTGAAGTTGTGCTGAAAAAAATGGCACCAAACAAGGCAAAGTAAACAGTTTTAAGGTGAAATATGAAGGTAAAATCAAAAGTAGACAAAAACAACCAATTATACCCCAGACTCCAGAGGGTTGATTTCCTCATGGGGATTTCAGTTCAGGCTTTTCACATCAGTCCAAGTCACAGCAACATATGGCAGCCATAGAGAGGCAGAAATGGCAAACATTTGCCTAGCAACATACACCTCTTTGAACTCTGCAGAGAATCTAAGGGTGCAGATTTCGTTTGGGCCTACTAATGAGCCATACACTCTGGAAAATTACGTGTTCTCGTTTTAATGTTTTATGTGCATAAAGTCGTTAGTAAATAAAAACATGTAATGTAATGTATATTAATCTTACATGTCAGCTATCGTGAAAGTTAGCCTATGTTGCACATTTTCTTGCCAAACGGCTAAAATCTAGTTGTTGACTGGCTAAAAATAGAAGAAACATTGTGGTGCTTAATGTTTTTTTGCTTCAGATTCAGTAGAGTTGCTGTTCAGAATTTCTGCTGCAGCCCTAATACCATCTCAGCTCGGATACCTAATGCAGTACCCCTTTTTCTTAGCATCTCTATTCAGTTTTTGGCAGAGAATGTAGAAAAGAAGACTCACAAATCAGCTGTTTGTAAGATGGAGATTTTTTTGCATCACGTTGCACAGCTTCCATTTTTGGTAACAAACCACAAAGACTGTCCGTGTGGTTTGTTACCAAAAATGGAAGCTGTGCAGTGTGATGCAAAATAATCTCCATCTTTCTGCCGCTTCTAATTTTCACTCACTCATTTTACATGTAAATATCACAGCAGTGTGTGGTGGTTTTATCAGTTGATGATGTGGTTATAAAAATCTGTGTCCTTAAGAATGAATGCCTTTAATTATACTAAAAGTTACATGTCCTCTTATGCTCAGCAGCACCCCGCCCACCCCTCATCTGTTCCAGCCAAAACATCAAATATGTGCCGTTGATTGCTGTGTAAAATCAGGCAGCCTTAGTAACTTAACAGGAATTGGTGGTTCATCACTGACTACAGTTATAGCTGCACCAAATGGGTTAGGAGCTTTGACTAAAACTTCTGTTTTGGGGCAGGGTGTGAGCCAGTGCATTGTAGCTGTACCTATAAAGGAAAATTGGTCCATTTTCCAGAAGACGACGCAGCTGTATACGGAGCTGTATACGGCTGTGGCCTGTGCTCTGATGGACATATCAGTGCGGTAGAATGACTGGAGAGTCAAGAGCAGAGGGGAAAAAATATGGCCCTCTTGCTTTCACCAAGCGTGGCAGGCAAGAATGAAGAGGGAAGTGGGGAAAGGGTCAGTGGGCGGAGGAGATAAACTCAGGCATAATGACTTAAGCCAAAGGAAATGAGAATAGATGGATTCCAGAGAGAGAAATATCTGTGAGTAGTGTTTCTGCCTTCAGCCAGACAACTTTGTGGGAAGTAGATGGCTTCAGTAGACAAATTATCATGAATTATTGTGATTGATGAGTATCAGTATCATCACCACTTGGGTGTCTTACATGAATGGATAGAAGGTGGCCTATCCTCTCTCTCATCCTCTCTATATATGTAATAACATATGGAAGCTCAGATGACTTACCTTCTGTGTGTTTGGGACTGAAAAAGCCATTGATAGTTTCATTTGTGAAACTTGATCACCTGTGCCCAGGTTCCTTTTCATGGTATTTTAATAAGAAGTGTACTCTGTTTAAATCTTTTCTTACAGTGTCAAAATTCTTTCTCTGGAAAATCTTGAGACCAGACCAGACTCTAATGTAGTGTCTCATTATTTCCTCTTCCCCCTGCTAGGTCCCCCTTTTAATTTTCCACTGTTTTTTCCCCTTTCCTCCTCACTCGTTCTGAATATATGATGCTGCCATGTAGGGCAGCTCTGCGCCTTAGTCAGCAGGTCAGGAATGCCTGTGCCGACTTAAGACTGTTCTCCTATCCATTGTGATCTTAGTCCACTGACAGCTTTTTTTTTTATCCCTCACCCTGTGTATTAGTTCATCAGTCTATCCAGTAATTCATTTTTATTTCAGCTTTAACTTTTTTTTTTTTAGCTAAAGCCAAACACATGGTCACAAGCACTGTGTTCTTGCTTTTTAAGCTTCAGCAGCAGGATCCTAAATCTTACAATACTTTGAGATGTTTTTACATATGACTAATCATTTTGGGAGTAGGCGGACACATTATAAAAGGTTGATCGGTCCAATATTTGGTTGATATGCTCTCATCCAGCACAATTCTTATTATTCGGTGTTAGATTTATAAGGAGAAACGCACGACATCAGGATTGATCCATCATTTTTGGTGGCAGGAGGAACAGACTCCCCCATGTTTTCCCAACTGTAAAGTCAGCTGAACCTAACAGTGACTGCTAGCTGAATAATGTTTACATTTACTGAACCTTTGCTTGAAGTCTCCTCCAGACTAACTGACAGCATGTCAAAGGAATTGTTGGTGTGGCTGCATTTTGTGAACACAGATAACCAAAAATGGGTTAACAGATGAGGTCAGGCAGGCGTCTCTACATACTATAATGTTTGCAGACATTGTGAACTGCAGTGAGAATTGGGAGCAGGTGGAAGAGAGCCTGGAAAGTTGGAGGTATGTACTGAAGAGGAATGAAAGTTAGTAGAAGCAAGTAGGGATGTCACCAGAATTGATACTTACAGCACCTTTTGATACCATATCTGAAAATGCAAAGGCACCTGCTGTTTCTGAATTGTCAGTATTACCAACCAAAGCTGAAGTTGCAATTCTTCCGGAGCTGATTGGGGCAGTATAGAGTTATAAATCTTATAGTCTGTCTTAACATCCTGAAGAAAAAGGAGGAGGAGCATGTCACAAACTCGAGGAAATAACTACAAATGGCACCGTAAAAACTACATATGGAAAGATAGCCCCACTTGGCTAGTTAAGAAAGGCAGTCAGCAGTCAGGTGCCAAAGTACTTTGCTTTCAAGGCGGATGACCAAGAAATGATAATTGATTCACAAAAGACAATTTGCAAACAATGCTGTCGGACTTTTCAGATCAAAGACAAAACTACTTCTACTTTAGCTAAGCACCTAAAATAGACAGGCATCCAGATATATTCAGAGAATTCAAGGTTTCAGTTCATGCTAACAACATCCAAAGTATTATCCTTCTCATGTTTTTTTGGAAATACACATTGCCATTTAGTTTGAGACAACTGGCATTGCTGTTGTAAAATCAGCTTAGTCCACAGGGTAAAATGTGTGCAATAGCTGCTTAAGCTGACCGGAAGTAACTAACATTATACCTCTTACTAACGACATTTATAAGTTGGTGTTATTTTCAAAAATCCATGAAAAATTATGCCATTCAGACAAATCATTGTGGCATCGACACAAGCTGTTGTACTGCTAGCACATAAGTAATAGTACTGTATTTTTTTCTTTACTGTTCTTGCTTTTAGTTACAGAAAATCCAATTTAGGAATATTCCGATGTTTTTAATAAAGGAGTTTATGTTCATGTACATGGGATAACCTTTTTCCCCCTTTTTAACTGTGGTATTGAATTTGGCATTGAAAATCATGTAATTCTACTGGTATTGATACCAACTACTACATTTCTGGTATTGTGACATCATTAGATGCAAGAAAGAATAAATGTGTATGAATCAGAGTGAGGCAGGTGGAATGGTGAAGATGCAGAGTAGAGGTAGTGAAGATAGATGACTTTAAATATCCGGGATCGACCATCGAAAGCAACAGACGGTGCACAAGAGGAGTTAAGAAGAGAGTGCAGGCAGAGTGGAGTGGATGGAGATGAGTGTCAGGGCTGCTTTGCGACAGAAGGATAACAGCAAGAGTGAAAGGGAAGGTTTACAAGACCATAGTAAGACCTGCCATGATACATGGTTTGGAGACCATGACACTGGCAGAAAAATGAGAGATAGAGCTCAAGCTGCTGAGATTTTCACTGTGAGTGACCAGAATGTACTCCTTTCTAATCCTGTCAATCAGAGTGAAAGCTCAGGTTCAGTGGTTTGGAGACAAAGTCAGAGAGGCAAGCCTGAGATGGCTTGGACATGTGCAGAAAAGGGATAGTGGATATAGTGGACAAAGAATGTTGAAGATGGAGCTGCCAGGCAGGAGGAAAAGAGAGAGCCCACAGAGAGAAGGGTCATGGATGTAGTGAAGGAAGACGTGCAGAGGGTTGGTGTGAGGGAAGAGCGTGCAAGGGATAGGTTGAGATGAAGGCAGATGATCCATTGTGGTGACTCCTAAAGAGAGAACTGAAAGAAGATCATAGTGTAAATTTTCCATATCACGGGTCAGCAAGCAACAAGACATGTCAGGCATTAAGCTAACATGTCCGTGTTAGGATGTCCCACAAATTTTTGTTTGACACTGTATGTTTTGGCTTTAAGTATATCAGAATTGGTTTATTTATCTAATTGATATGTTTGAAGGGCACCTACATCCAAGCAAACCTTCATCAAGCTCTACCTTCTGAGTATCAGCAGTTCCATACAGATCAAGCTGGCTGTGAAGCCTCCTCGTTCAACAACACAGAAAATTTCCCTTGGTCTGTTGTTATGACTCCCATTTTTTTTTTTTTTTTTAAAAAGAAGCTTTTATGAGTATTTATAATAATTTAGACCAAAAAAGACTAACAAGTTGTATACTCAACACACTGGCCTATTTAGTTCATCTAAAGAAAGCACACCACCCCCATCCCAGAATACAATCAATCGATTGGTTGTAGAGTGGGTGTGATCAGTCCGGATAGGCATGACTTTCTTTGCTTGACTCCAGCAGCGCTAGTTGGTAGCATTGCATAATGGCACATAGTCCAGTTGTTCAAGGCTCAGTCTAATTTCCACTTGTCTAGTCTTAAGCTTTGACCTTCTTGCTCTGTTATTCTTTTCTTTCTTCAGTCTCACTTCTTCCTTTCTACCCACCACTTTGAGTGTGTATTTATGACTCAGCCCTGGGCTGAGATATGCCTGTAGGACACACCCTTTGGTGGCTGAATGCAGGCTACCGCACGTTTATGAGCTCACATGCCCTAACAAGTGCACAAAGTCTTTGATATAACATAGCCAAGCTACAGCCCAGCTAATGAATTTTAATTGTGTGTTATCTCTTTTTGAATAGGTTTTTGATGGAACCCTCTTTTATCACTAGGTGACAAAAACTGTGGTCGGATGCAAAACACGATCACCTTTCACACATTCTTTCCTAACGCACATTCAGCTTTACTTCAGTCAGAGTGGCAGCAGATGAGTTCCCCAGATTTTCCAGCCCATTTCTGGATTATGCAGTCTACTCTGATTCCTCCACTATCCGTTGGGCTCAGACTCCAAGAAAATGTCTGTGTTGTAGATGGGCCTTTTAGCCTCAGCTGGCTTCTTACACTCATTGTGGTCATCACTACAGAAGAACAGTAAGCAGTCAGGCTATAGGATTAGAGAAAAGGAAAGAGCCCATTTGCTTTGCGGCATCTTAGTTACTCTGCCTAATTAAAAAGTCTGTCTGGAGACAGAGTGTCTCTAGGCGTCACCCAGCCCAGATACAGCCCATGGCAGAGACCAGACCAGTGGTTAATGGTGTTGGATGCTGTGTGTCATCTTTCTTGGCTTGGTGGGAAAAACGCAGCCCTAACCCTAAACTTGTTGGCCTTTTTCAGCCATCTTTTATTTCAGTTTACTTACTGATTTTGCTTCTCTCTGTCCAACCCTCTGCCTATTCTTTTGCTCCACCTTTGCTGTAAAATATCCTTGAGTGTGTGAAATGATTTGAATCAAGCAATAGTGCAGAGTCACCACACACCCAAACACACACAAGATAAGGTGTGTGTGCCCTGGAGCAGCAGCAACAGCTATAAAGAATCTGTAGATGATCCTGCTGCAGATACAGACGTAACAGTACAGACACAAAAGAACCTGAGGCAGTGAAGCCCCAGCTGACACACATTTAATCTGAAATATAGATGTCATCTAAGCATTCACACAATGCAGCAGTGTATGTAAATATGTCACAGTTAACATGTCACTGTTAGTACTTATCGCTCCACATGTCTAGCCATCCTAGAAGCATCTTTGTATCTCAAACCGTGTATCAAATTTTGAGACTTTTAATAATAGATGTGTTTGCCGTAAATATTTCATGGTCGGCTGACTGAAAACACATGCCTGTCAGAGATATGGAGGTAAAGCGAGGCAGGGAATGAGGGAGTGACTGAGTGGCAAAGGGGAGAGAGAGAGTGAAATGTGATAGGCAGGATTTTAACCCCCTCATTCTCGCTGTAAAAACCTCACTGAGAATATATGTTAACTTGTCTTTGCCTCTCCTTCCCCTTCCCACAGGGCTCTCAGGATTCAACAGGAGGACAGGAGGGTTTGGTGGCCCCACCCTTTACAGCTTTCCCCCCTCCGCCCCCTCCTCAAAATGGGTTACCAGGAACGGAGTTTGTTGCTGGGCCCATGTTTGGTGCTGGAGGCCAAGGTACATCTGAGGTAGGGGCTGGTGCTAATGGAGCCCCCACCACAACCGCCAACAGCAGCAACAATGTAAGCACTGCATCTTGAATTAGAGCCTTTACTAGTTAACAGTTTAGTCAATTGCAGTCAACTTTTTCTCATACTTGATATTTTAAACTCTGGATGGACTCCAATAAGGCTGGTAGATGTGTAAACTTAATTATTTCACTATTTAACTGCAATGAAACACATAATTGGCAGAGTTAATATCAGATTTATAAAATTCATCATTTCATGGTTTGATAATGCCTCAACACTTCATCTTCTACTATTTTAAAACATCTTGAACCTTGCATGGCCAATATTTAGAGTGGACAGTCAGGGATTTCTCCATATTATTAAATTTATAACAGAAAAATTAATATTACCCCTGTTGAATCAGAGGTACCCACAGTCTCTTGCTTGGCATTTCATTTGGGTGGAGTTCGGTCACTGCATTATTACAGTCATATGCCTGTATTTATTTGGGCTTATTTTACTAAAATTAAAGTAAACTCAGTCATCTACTTTTGCATGCTATGGTATTCCAACATTTTGTGCAGTATTTTAGTTTCATGGCCAAACTTATTGATAAAATCACATTCCAGTATTGTATTTAGTGCAGCTAAGCACACATTTGAATGCTAACAGCCCAAAACTAATGGAATTCTCATAGTATTTGCTATTCATCAGTATGTTGGTATTGTTTTAATGAATGTTTTTACCAGGCTGTGTGTAGTCCTGTGAAAAAATTAAGTAGACCATTACTACTTTCACAGGAATTAAGAGGATAAGCAGCAGCCTGGGGTTGCTAATCAAATGCACTTGATTAATTGATTGTCAGTCAGTGTGACCACCTCCATAAATACAGTCATTTTAGCAATTTGCTGGTCTGCAACATTCAGTTAAGTGTTAACACAATGCCACAGGAGTGGACGCCCCAACAAATTCACCCCATGGTCAGAGCATGCGGTGCTCAGAGAAACTGCAAAAACTCAAGAGCTACATCTCAGACTCTACAGGCCTCGGTTTGCATGTTAAATGTTAAAGTTCATGAGAGAACACTTAGAAGAAGGCTGAACAAGTATGGCTTGTTTGGAAGGGTTGCCACGATAAAACCTCTGTTCTCTAAAAATAACATGACAACATGGCTTAGGTTTGCAAAGTTGCATCTGAACAAACCTCAAGACTTCTGGAACAATATCTTTTGGACAAACAAGACCAATATGGATATGTCTCACCATAATGCACAGTGCTATGTTTGGTGAAAACCAAATACGGCTTATCAGGACAAACACCTCATTCCAGTTGCCAAGCATGGTGGTGGAGGGGCGATGATTTGGGCTTGTTTTGCAGCCACAGGACCCAGGCACCTTGCAGTCATTGAGTTGACATGAACTCCTCTCTATACCAATATATTCTAGCTTCAGATGTGTCTGACAGCAAAAGCTTGGCCCAAGTTGGGTCATGCAACACAGTGATCCCAAGCACACTAATAAAAATCTATTACAGAATGGCTGAAAAAGAAAAAAAAATCAAGGTGTTGCAATGGCCCAGTCAAAGTCCAGACCTCAGCCGTACTGAAAAGCAACCTTAAAGAGCTGTGCATAAACAAACTCTCGAAGACCTCAATGAAATGAAGCAATATTGTAAAGAAGAGTGTGTCAAAATTCCTCCATAACAATGGAGTCACACAGAAAATTATTACTTCCAAGTTAATTGCTGCTAAATGTGGTTCTACAAGGTACTGAATCAGTTAGTTTTTCACCTGACTGCATAGACTCCTGTGAAAACTTTCTTTTTCACATGGTTATAAGTAAAGCCTCGCACAACTGCTGGCATGGCAGAAGACTCCTGTTTTGTCGACATAAAGGGGTTTTTCATCATCCTGTTCTCACGTAATGTAACTGAGGCATTTCTATTTTATTAAGTCCTGCTGTCTAGACATGCCAAATAAAGACTAGAATCTTATTCTCACTATGAACATTGAAACTACAGAAATTGTGAATGGGATTTCAACTGAAAAAAATGTAGGTACCTGTAATACTGTACAATACCAGAGTACATCCTAATGCATCCGTTGTAGGGTGCTGACAAAACTCCTGTATAGATGCATCCCCCTCTTCTCTGTGTCTTGCATTCTTACATTCTCAGTTCCATTAGTCACCTCCTTGCCTCATGTCACAGTCCTGCCCATTTGTATTAATAGCGGAGGTATGGGAAGCCAAACAATCCAAAAGCTTGACCAAAACAAGACACCACTAATCCAGCTGGACTCAACCCACTGGGCATATTGTGCTATCCAGATGGTGATACTGTGTGCTCCAACTCAGCAACACAAAGGTATTCTAACCTGGCTTTTACTTTGAAGGATTTATACATTTATTATAACAGAAAACAGCATAAAATATGAAGGGCATATAGCATTTTATTTGGAGAAATGTGATCAGTGTTGAATGGACACAGAAGTAGCTTCTCACTCTAACAGCATCATAGCCATTGTTTCTTGGAGGAAAACATATGTTCTCTGATGATGACTTCTGACATTTTGACTTCTCAGGTAAATTTAACTTTATATGTGTGATGTTATGTACTGTACTGTTACGTACTGTTGATCTGGTGATTAAATAACATTAATATGTGCATGGCAATGACCTGGCACACAACATTAACTTGCCGCAACATTAACTTGCTTGTCACCACTTGTCCCCACCAAGGGCAAAATAGCTGGACAACGTGCATGACTCCATTCGTATGCCTACTCGTATGTGGTTGTCGCAACTTGGCCAAATAGGGGATGTCTTGTTTGGTTAAGCTTTGTTTGGCCTGCCATTCTTGAGGAGGAAAGGAAAGAACGCAAGAAAAATTTAAAGATAAGAGGCAGCTGTCATATTAAGGGACAGTCATTTAAATATACTCAAGCTCTACCACAATATTTATGCTTTCTGTCAGTTAAGCATAAAGTTTACATGACAACATGCTGATTTGCTTCTAATGAACTCACAACATGGCACAGTGTGATTAATGTATGGCTATTTTATAAGAAACAGGAAGGGTTAAAATGTTGCTGTAGTGATTTAACATAAATTTTCATATGTCATAATATTATACAGTGCCCGCCCAAAAAAAAAGTCGCCACCAAAAAAAAAGGGTCACACACTCTAATATTTCGTTGGACCGCCTTTAGCTTTGATTACGGCACGCATTCGCTGTGGCATTGTTTCGATAAGCTTCTGCAATGTCACAAGATTTATTTCCATCCAGTGTTGCATTAATTTTTCACCAAGATCTTGCACTGATGATGGTAGAGTTTGACCGCTGCGCAAAGCCTTCTCCAGCACATCCCAAAGATTCTCAGTGGGGTTAAGGTCTGGACTCTGTGGTGGCCAATCCATGTGTGAAAATGATGTCTCATGCTCCCTGAACCACTCTTTCACAATTTGAGCCCGTTGACTCCTGGCATTGTCATCTTGGAATATGCCCGTGCCATCAGGGAAGAAAAAAATCCATTGATGGAATAACCTGGTCATTCAGTATATTCAGGTAGTCAGCTGACCTCATTCTTTGAGCACATACTGTTGCTGAACCTAGACCTGACCAACTGCAGCAACCCCAGATCATAGCACTGCCCCCACAGGCTTGTACAGTAGGCACTAGGCATGATGGGTGCATCACTTCATCCAGGTGGCGACTTTTTTTTTTTGCCAGGCAGTGTATTTTATTACACAAAATGGCAATACCTGACATGA
>VUQH01074643.1:0-25900 GCA_015106775.1 Etroplus canarensis
AAACTGAGAGTAGATATCCAGGGCTACTTAATGGTTAAACAGTCTGTCTTATATGGCACACCTGGGTAAAGAGAAACATCCATCCTTTGTCTTGAACTTCCAGTACTCTCACTTGAAAAACTAGGTGGTCTGATCCAAAATGTGTTTTATTTTCTATTCCTTTTACCATATCTATATATAAATACCAGGGAATAAAAGCTGACACACTGATCTCTCTTCTCATGTTTTGACCTCACAAACAAATGTCTTCAGAGCACAGCAAAATCAAATGAACTGGTCTTGGTGCATGTTCTAAAATGAAGAAATGTATAACAGGGCCACTTTAACAGCAACATGTTAGAATTATCATTGGAAGTATGTTAGCATACTGACATTAAACTCAGAGCACCTCTCTGCAAGCCATGCATACCTGTTGTTTTGTTAATACTTGCTAAATCTAATGGAGTTATCAGAATAGTGTAACGCCCACAATACTGCACACAAACATACAGTCCCTGAACTTATGCAAGTCAGTCAAAAAGCAAATGAAGTGTTCAAAACAAATGAGCACTTGTGGTGTATTTCAGCTGTGGAACTGTGTAGCGCTCTAGAAAGCTACTCATTAGTCAAAATTTTAAAAATGCATACCAGTGTACTCTTTATTCTTGCATGGACTTACTGGGCTCCACTTCTTTCTGTTCTGTTCTGTTCTGTTCTGATGCTCCGCTCTGTGCTTTGTTCCCATGGGTGCTCATTATGGAAGAAGTTTGTTTGATCTGTTCTTTCATTACCGTTCGAACCTGAAGCGTCACGCTCTCTCTATGGAGTACAGTGCAGAGTATCTATATGACTACTTAAAACTGCTGCCATTACACAGACAAACAAACAGTATTTCTTCGTGCAAGGTGCCATTATATGAACAAGCCTAACTGCGGCGTCATCTGTTTTCTGTTTTTTTTTTCTTATCTGAAAAAAGAAAGAAAGAAAGACTGTTATGGTCCATAAAGGAAAATTATAATGTCTGCTGTGAGCTGCTACTGCAGTATTATTTGCTCTTGCAGAATGGATTTCTCCCCCTGCTGCAGTGGGACAAGTAATCAGACAGAAACGATCAGCTGTGCCTCAGTGCTTTAAGTACAATTAACCGCTATAATTAGTTTCCATTTAAAGAGGTCGATTTAGTATAAACATACAAGAAGAACATTTAGTTTCACCAGTAAATAACCTCCAGGCCTTAGAAATGATACACTGCAACTGGAAAATAAATGAATGTAGTAAAGAAAGAAGAAAAAATACAACACTGTAGACCACTTTAGACCAACCCACCAAAGGGTCCATTCTGGCCCACTGGATGCTTTTGGAAAATGTGGAGATTTCAAATAAGGAGGGCATACATTTGGATCTGGCCCACTTATTTTCTCATTTTATGTGGTAAAATGAGTTTGGCACCCCTGCTTTAGACATTATATCATATGAGGTGAGATGCCATAAAGCCACTATATCAAGACCAAAGTTTTTATGATGAATTCATTTTTTATTAGTAAATAACAGCCAGTAAATCTCATCACAGGGTAAAGTAAGCAGACCTGTTCCCTACTTGTATCTTTACATTTCATAATTTGTCCACATTTTTTTAAATGAATTGCCATAAAATACCAAAAAAATGCCATCACAGTTTCACAAGTATAAAATAGTATTTTACCACCAACAGGTTGATACCCAAAGAGCTATTAGCCAAAAACTCAGCATAGTGTGCAGTGTGTCCTTAAGAAATTTTTTTTTGTTGTGAAAGAAATTCTGATCTTGACTTCTTTCTCACCTCCCCCACAGGTAGCCAATCAGGTGACTGTAAATGCTGAATTGGGGCTTTTGGTAAAGGCCATCAGCGGTTTAATCAAATTTGGATTAGAAATGTATTTTGGCAAAATATTTTAAAAACCTATACTTTATTTGCAACTTTTCAGCAGTGCAGAAGTTGCAGCATTTTAAATTTTAAACTGGGAGGGGGGTTAACATACATTTCCTAATGGGTCCAATCCAGCCCACTGGAGGTGTGGAAATTTTGGACTTTTCGGACTTTTCGCTGTGTTTGGCACCAGAAAGCATTGCATTTAAAAAAGCTAAGAATGGGTCGCATCATAAGAGTGGCTGCCTGCAATCAGAGCCAGTGGTCTGAATCATTATTAATTTTACAGCCTTCTCTTCTTACTGGCAAAGACATTAGCTCTTGCCTGCCATAACACACCAAAGAGGCTGCCGTGCAAAAACTTTTCTTTGATTTATGATAGTAGTGTTTCTGTCTAATGACAGACCTCTGATTGTGAAAAATATTGAAACATACTGTTGAGAAAAGAGGACGACTGCGGAGAAGGTGCATGGAGGTAGTGAAGGAGGACATGCAGAGGGTTGTTGTGACAGAAGAGGATCGAGGCGGATGATCTGCTGCCGCAGCTCCTAAAGAAAATCATTGAGAAGATCATTGAGACGATTGAAGGCAATTTTCTTAACACCCCTCAAGGCCATTCATCTTCTGTTTTGTAAATGCATGCACACTCAAAAAAGGGTTTGGGGGGAGCTTTTGACTGGTGAGCATCTCAAAACTGTTTTTTGTCATCATGTCAGTAGTTAGGCGTCACTGTACCTTAGGAAATACTTGCAGAGCTGCTATAGCCGCAGGCATGTTTTTCTCATTTTCTTAAGCTTAATGAGCTGTTGCATCTCTACAAGCGTCTCATGTACGTCATAAAAAACATGAAGGGCTAATGAAAGGGGTGAAACCTGCAGCATCAGCTGAACATGGAGGCTGCTCCCGTGGGTCCCTACTGCCTACCTGATAAGCTGCGTCCTTCTGTTTTGACGGTGCTTTGAGCGCCCTGGCAGCTCCACCTGTGTGTGCATGTGTGTCTGCTTCCTGTTGGTTCATTAGAGGAGGACAATGAAAGCGCTTGTCTCTGCTAATAAAGGACATATTAATGCCTCCTCTACCGAGAGCGACCTGCTTGAATGATTCAAACACAGCTCTAGGACTACAAGTGTTGTTTTGTGCGTGGTGCGTTTAAAACCTGTTTGGAGGTGGGTAGGGGGGGGTGTTGTTTTTGCTCTTGATGTGCAAATGTATGCTTACCTTACAAAATGAGGGTCATGCGCGATGCTGTTTGTCCAATGTGGAATTAACGCCTAACTTCCAAACACATGCCTCCGTTTTTTTGTAATGATGAACAGCAGGGAACTTCTCTGGTTGCAATGAAGTCTGATTGTATACACACTCACTGGCCACTTCATTAGCTACACCTTTTGCTATTATTGGGTTTGACCACCTTTTGCCTTCAGAGTTGCCTTAATACTCTGTAGCATAGATTCAACAAGGTGCTGGAAGCATTCCTCAGAGATTTTGGTCCACGTTGACATAATTTTTGGCTGCACATCCACGATGAGATTCTCCCGTTCCATGACATCTCAAAGGCGCTCTACTGGATTGAGAGCAGGTGAATGTGGAGGCCATTTGACTACAGTGAACTCACTGTCACTTTAAGAAACCAGTTTGAGATGATCTGAGCTTTGGGACATGGTGAATGGTGTTAAACAACAGTCAAGTGTGACAAGAAAATATCCCCCATGCTATTACATCACCAGCAGCAGCCTGAATCATTGATACAAGGAAGGATGGATCCATGCTTTCATGCTGTTAACACCAAATTCTGAGCCCACCATCCGAACATCACAGCAGAAATAATAATAATATTTTTTACCAACTTTTATTATTTCCGGTATTGGTGAGTTCGTGCAAATTGCAGCATCGGTTTCCTGTTCTTAGCTGACAGGAGTGGCACCAGGTGCGGTTTTCTGCTGCTGTGGCCCATCTGCTGCAAAGTTGGATGTGTTGTGAACTCAAGTATGCTATCCTGCATACATTGCTTGTAATGAGTGGCTGTTTTAGTTATAGTTTCCTTCCTATCAGACTGAAGCAGTCTGGGAATTCTCCTCTGACTTCTTGCATCAACGAGGCATTTTCACCCAGGGAAGTGTCGTTCACTGGATATTCGCTCTTTTTTGGACCTTTCTCTGTTGTGTAGGAAAATCCTCATAGATCAGCAGTTTTGAAATTCTCAGACCAACAACCATCAACAATCACACCATGTTCAAAGTCATTTAAATCCCCTTTCTTCCCGTTCTGCTGCTCGGTTTGAATTTCAGTAGGTCGTCTTGACCGTGTATGTCCATGAAAAAATGACCCTTTGGCTCTCTTGATTTATGACCACAGTAAACCCTTTCCTGATACATTTAAGGTCTCAGTCACTTGTTTCAAGTTTTATTGAATACAGCATGATGTTTATGTTTTAAATTATGGTCCTGAGTCAAAGAGATAATAAAACAGGATATTATTTAGGGCACAGCTACTTTGTGATTAACGAGTCACTGCTGTATGAGTATGAGGTGTCATTCTCAGTCAGACCCACACCTTACTCATCCCATGTGGTTTTTTGAAAGATACCAAGGTGGCGACAGCTATAAAGAACAACTCACAACAAGACTTCATTTATTAATGGGTGATATTACAATGGCCATCTTTTGTATGCAATATATGTTTTTTGCTGAAGAGTTTAAGCATTGTCAGTTACTGATGCCCACGTTTTTCTAAGATAAGGCATTTTTCTTGTGTCATGTTGCAGCTGAATTTGAGGGATTTTCTATTTACTGACAGAGTGGCTACTTAGGTACAACCAGGCAGCTATCAGCCTCAGGTAAAACTGATGAGAGCAAAGCAAAGTGTAGTCAGCAGCTAAGAAACCAACAATCAACTGGAAAAACTGGCCAAACTCTTCTCCACAATAATGTGCTCTGGGGTGGCAGTGAAACCAGAAGGTTGCTGAGGGCTGCCAGTTCAAGACCTGCCTGGAGCAGGACCTGGAGGCCAATTCAAGACCCACTTATTTGAGACCCCATTCTGGACTCGTAGATTGGAGGAGGGAGAGGTGTCGGCTACCCCTGAGCAAGCCACTGAACCCCCAAATTGCTCTCTCTGGCGCCTGTGACAGGCAGCCTTTGTTCATTCACTGCATTGTCCCTGGCCTCCTGCATGTAAACTGTGTAACAACATAAAAGTGTGTTTGTGTGAACTGTAATTTCCCTATATCGGGATTAATAAAGCATGTCTTCTTCTTCTTCTCTGGTTTATTTACACACATACTGATCTGTAATGAGCATGGATGAGCACTGGTCTGTAAAATTATGTGATGGGGGAAGTAATACGATACAGCATTGTGGAAATGAATGACAGTACAATTACAAAAGTTGCAATCACCGTGCAACAAAATTAATGAACACAGGCTTCAGGCAGCCAAAACCGATGCCGTAGTAAATCAGGTTGAATAAAACAGTGTTATTTATTAAATCCCACTTTCACTCATTGTGAAAAGGGGCAGAGAAATGATTTGCATCCATGCATAGGAAAAACAAGGAAGCAATACAAATTAGTTAACCTAACTGCCCTGTCACTCACTGCTTACTGTTGTTGCTGTTTGCCAGGTGATCTGTGCCGCATCTTTTCCAAAGCGAGACATGTCACATGTGTACAACTGAAAGATCTGATGGTGAATTTTTATGTCACTAAAACGTCACAAAATGATGCATTATGTAGACATTTCTCTCCTGTCTTCCACAGATAAGATGCTGCCCCCAGCCGGCCTCCTGTTTGGCCTGCTGTGCCTGAACTATGTGGGTGGTGTGTGGGGTTTCGCCCGTCTGCTGAACGATGCGGAGCTACGCTCAGCTTTCTCAGTTGCTCGCACCAACAGCATGGAGGGTGGGCCAAAGATGACGGTGACATTTGACACTGTTTACGTCAACATCGGTGGGGACTTCGACGCCAAGGCTGGCTTGTTTCGCTGCCGTATCCCCGGGGCCTACTACTTCTCCTTCACAGTGGGAAAGTTCCCACATAAGGACCTGTCTGTGATGCTGATGAAAAACAGAAACGAGGTGCAGGCCATTGTGTATGAGGAAAATGCAGGGGAGGAGAGGAAGGTAGGTTTAAGGCCCTTGAAAATTTTTTAGACAACCAAGTAAATCTTATAACCCAATACTGTTTTACATGTTATATCTGTCTACTTATGTCCACTAACTGCAGATTATGGCAGGCTTGATCATCCTTTCCAGGATGTGATTGAGTGTTTTCTCGCTGGTCTAGATTGTAAAGTGGGAAATTAACTTCCCCGGTATCGCTCTCTTGTTAGCCACTGCATGTGCAGAGATGCACCTAGGCTAACACACCTCTGCTTCTGTCTGTGCTCCTAGTGTTACAGTAGACTGATAGCATGTAGGCTTTAACTTCTGTGGTAGAAACCCTGTACTGGAAGTTTAAACTGTCCCTCCACAATAAATGCCTAACAAGAAGGTTATTTTTTTCATCAGACTGAATCAGAGAGAAATTCCAGAAAGTGTTCGAGGAATCAGATGTCCAAAGTCATTGTCCTGGTCTTTTGTATTGTCACTACTGGAAATACTGTGGTATAGGAAGGGTTTTGCCCCTAGTAGAGCTTCTTTTGCTTTGGGTACATACGTACAGTTGTGGCCAAAAGCCAGTGTTACAACTAAATTTTGATTTACACTATATAGGCAAAAGTATTATGTCACCTACTCATTACAGCTACGGGAGCTTTTAAGACATCCCAATCTAAATCCATAGACATTATTACGGAGTTGGTCCTCCTTTTTAGTGATAACAGCTTCCACTCTTCTGGGAAAGATTTCTACATGATTTTGTAGGATGTCTGTGGAAACTTTTACCCACAGAGCATTTGTAACACTGATGTTCAATGAGAGGGCATCACTTGCAATCTCCATTCTAGTTCATCCCACAGGTGTTAGATGGGGTTAGGTCAGGGCTCTGTGCCAGCCAGTCAAGTTCTTCCGAAACAAACTCATCCAGCTATGCCTTTATGGACCTTGCTTTGTGCACTGGGGTACAGTCATGCTGGAAAACAAAACAGCTTTCCCCAAACTGCTCCCACAAATTTGGAAGCACAGAATTTTCCTAAATGCCTTGCTAAACTGAAGCATTAAAAATTCCCTTCACTGGAACTAAAGGGGCCCTGGCCAACCCCAGAAAAAGATCCCACAGCGTTATGCCTCTTCCATAACTCTTACAGTTGGTACAATGCAGCTGGACGACAGGTAATTTTCTCCTGGCATTTGCCAAACCTAGATTCATCCATCACATTGCCAGATAGAGAAGCATGATTTTTTTACTCCACAGAACACATTTCCAGTGGTGGTGTGCTTTACACCACTCAGTCTGCTTATTGGCATTGTGCTTGGAGATGTAAGGCTTGCATGCAGCTGCTTAGCCATGGAAACCCATGCCTTGAAGCTCCAGGTGCATGGTTTTTCTGCTGATATTAATGCCAGAGGAAGTTTGGAACTCTACAGTTATTGAGCCAGCAGAGCATTGGCAACTTTTACACACTATGCACTTCAGTACTTGATGACCATGATCTGTAACTTTACATGGTCTGTCACTATGGCGGCTGAGTTTCTGTGGGTCCTAAACCCTTCCACTTTGCAATAATACCACTTACAGTTAAAGATGGAATATTTAGGAGGGAAGAAATTCCATGGTACTGAGTTGCTGCAAGAGGAACTACGGTACCACGCTGGAATTCAGTGAGCCCTTCAGAACGATCCATTGTTGTATAAAAGACAAAGTTTGTACCACTGCCAAAATTTTTGGCCATGACTGTTGGTGTATTTTTGAACTTTGGAACATGCTTTAAGTCTTTGTGCTAAGCTTGACTCCAGCTCCAGCTCCATTGTTAGCACTCTGATCAGTCACAACATAAAAATAACCTTCCTACCACTGCACAGGTACCCCTAACAGCTCAGACCTCCTTGGACATGGACTCAGGACCTTTAATTGTATCCTGATTTGTCAAGAACTGGGACACTGGCAGTGGATCCTTTAGTTCCTGTGGCTTGTTGGGTGGATCCTTCATACTTCTGTTTTGTTCCTGCAAACTCCTAAGTTATATTTTTTTTAAATTTTTTCCATGAAATGAAATTTTATTTAGCAGGAAGTGAAACTCTTAAGAATCTTTTAAGAGTGTCCTGGGCTAAGACAGCCCAACATGAACCTGGAGCAGTGGAAGTCTGGGTCAGGCTCTTGGGCTCTTTGTCCCGTCTCAAGATTGAGCAGATCTGCAGTGTGGCAGGGAACATTATCTTGCTGGGCTAAGCCACTGTCATTATGGAATAACATTGCTATGTGTGCCTTATCTGGTATGTCTGAGTGACATCCACATGAATGTCAGTTCCCAAGGTTTCCCATCCGATCCCTGCATTGAAACGTGATGGCTGTTTGGTGTACATTAAGACAAGAAAAGCGTAAGTTCCTAATCTAATTCTCGGCGAGAAAGCAAGTTAACATGTTTCCCAAAATGCGGAAGTTCAATAACCTTTTAAGCAGGCTTTATGACTTCAGAAAGGCATAATCTCTTTCAAGATGTATTTTTTCTCCCAAAGGGAATGTCTACAAAGGTCTTTTATCATGTCAGAGCTCACGGTATCACTCACACAGTGTGTGTTTGTGTCAGGGTGGGGAAGAAAAGCAGATCAGAGGGGATTATTCCCTGAATGAAGGGCTGTGTGAGGTAGATGACTGGATTATGTGTCTGTTGTTTGTGTAAAACAGGCCTAGATAAGACTCCAGTGGGATAACAAAGTCTGCGTCATCCCTCAGGTGCAGAGCCAGAGCGTCATGCTACAGCTGGAGTTTGGCGACACCGTCTGGCTCCGTCTCCACGGTGACCCTCGCTATGCACTGTACAGCAACACCGGACACTATACCACCTTCAACGGTTACCTGGTCTACCCTGACGTCTATGGCTACCAGACACACCCCCACCACTACCAGCAGCAGCATCCTGACTCCCAGCAGCCCATGCAGCATGACGTCCCACTGCTGAACAATAACCAGGCCACGGAGCGCATCAGAGCTGGAACAAGGGAGGAGGGAAAGGAGCTGCAAATTAAAGAGGAAGAAGCGGAAGAGGAGGAAGATGAAGAGGACGACCAGAGATCTGCTTTCTCGGTGGGGCGCACCCAAAGCATTGTGGGTGTAAACCAAGTAGGCATGCCACAACACCAGCCAGTGAGCTTCGACACGGCGTTCGTCAACATCGGAGAAGATTTTAACGTGACAGAGGGAGTGTTTACCTGCCGCATTCCTGGGGCATACTACTTCTCCTTCAATGTGGGTAAGCTGCCCCAGAAGACGCTGTCCGTCAAGCTGATGAAGAACCGTCTGGAGGTGCAGGCGATGATCTACGATGACAGCCAGGGCGAGAAAGCTCTGCAGAGCCAGAGCCTGATGCTGTCGCTGAAACCAGGCGACACAGTCTGGCTCTACTCCCACCAGAGAGATGGGTTTGGTGCCTACAGTAACCATGCCAAGTACATCACCTTTACCGGCTTCTTGGTTTACCCCGATTTCCCCACCACCAGCACCACCACCACCACTACTGCTACCAGCCAGTCATATGCTGACAAGAAACCCTAGCTGCAGCGCACTGGCTACGGACTGAACATTGTTGGAGGAATTCATGGAAGCGTCTCAGAGTTCACAGAGTGCATTGAAGAGTTACACGGCAAATGAATGCTGCTTTGTGGCTGTCTTTCTACTTCATATGAATTCCTTCACAAAGTCACAGGGACCTTGGACTGAGTGCAGTGTTTAAAACAAAATCCATTTTCAGCCAGTGGCTTCCCAGAATATGACTTTGTCAGATGTGAATACTTCACTCTTAAATGAAAATTCACTGATTACCCACTCACCTCTGTGTCAGTTGAATCAGTTAGCTGTTGTACTTCCATGTCTTTTATACAGCTCCAAAAAAAAATTAGTTTCCACTGTTACTGCACCACATTCAGTGTATCAGTGTATTAAGAGTCCATGATGCAGAAACATTCTGTGTTATATAACTAAGAATAATTGCATTACTTTCTGTCTCTCCCAATGTATACTGTAAATCCTTTAAACGCATTCACAAACAGATGAAAGCATTTTCAAGAAAGCAAGTCCAGCAAGCAGACTGCATCCACAGACTGTGTACAGATACAGATACCTGGTAATTAATGCTAAGTAACAAATACTAGAATGTCACACACCAAAACTGAAGCAAGGAGGGTTAGTGCAACGGACTACACGTTTTTTTTTTCAGACTGCTGCATTGGAAATGTCCCAAAATGCCCCAACACTGCAAACCTCAAAATAGCTGAGGTGATGTATAGGCCTAGGCTGACAAGGCCAAGGCCTAGCTAGTGGCATAACTGCCAAGCAAAGCAGCCATGCTCATACAGAGTTTCACGACACAAAGAGGGGAAGCCACTGATTTTCGTACCAGACTCTAAACTTGCTTTAATCTGATGTACTGGGATAGACTGGCTTTTGTAGTCAGTCTCAAGTGGCCATTCAAGCAACTCCAGTTCTTGGCACTACTGCTTTGGCTTCATTTTCAGCCCCAAAGGTTGCTGCTTGGTGCCCATTGAGATAATTTAAGGTCCTGACAAATACATTAAGAAGCATTAGTGACATGCAATGATTTGTACATAAAGACAAGAAGAGATGATGACCCTCCCCAAATCATGCTGACAAAACTTCCTCCATTGTTTAACACACCATCAAGACAAACTGAGCCATATTAAAAGGCACACTTCATGATTTGGTGCCGCCCGTCTGATTTTGCACACGTGTAAGATAACGTGCAGATCATAACTGACTTTAGTGCAGTGAAAGCAGAGCCAGGGGCAGCTTGTCTGGCACGCTGGTCTCCTGTGTGTCTAGTGTAAAATAATACAAATTTATCCACAATACATAAAGAACCCAAAGAAGCTGCTAGTGCCTCAGCTTGAACAATTCAAGTCTTTTTTAAACAGGCCATGGACACACCCACCTAAATGAAAACACTATAAATTCCAACAGCTTAGAGTCAAGCTGGTTTCCAGAGACAATGGTCAACTCTGGTCACAAGTTGGCAGTAATTTACTGGATGGACCCAAACAGGCAATGGGAGAAGCTTTATGGGACAGAACATTATTGAAGCTGTAAGGAGACGGATTGCTTGCCCTGACAGAACACCACTGATAAACACACATATCACTTTCCAACTACAATATAGCATTAAGTGTCTGTACTGCTTATTCATCTGTTGTGTCCAATCCTTTAGAAGATACAAGGGAGCAGCCAAAGTTACTTTACTGCTTATAAAGTGAGAGTATATGTTATTGACACAACTTTAAGTGAAGTGTTACAGAAATGATTAAATAATGTTCAGAATTTGCCAGTGTGTTGCACATTTTAGGAAGTAATACAATATTATAGCACTTATATATATATTCATATAATATTTTGAACATAACTGTAGTGTAGGAAAAAACTATAGTAGTCCCCTGTGTAATGTGGTGCAGTACGAAGGGAAGGTTATATTGCTCACTTAAGAAAGTCCATAGTACAGTCTTTGAGTAGTTCCACTACACTGAACAAAATGAAAATTCGAAATGCTTATGCATGCACAGTTTATTCTGAGCTGTAGATAAGACAGTGAGTCAGTAGTGGAGATTTACGTGACATAAAGGTGTGGTAGATAATCACTGAAGATTTCAATTTTTGAGCAAAATATTCCTTTAAGTGCATTTGTTATTCCTGTCAAAGACTTGGTGTTTCTGCTTGTAAGGTAAAAGTGTCTTTACTTTCTTTGTCTTTAGAGGCATGTGAATTGATATGAACCGTGTGTTTTGTGTCAAACCGAGTCCTTTCATTTCAGAGTTTGGTGTTTTTCTCCCCGATATCAGCCGCCGCAAGGAGCAGAGGACGAACGGGACAAAACTGGCATAGCTGTGGAAATGTGCAGACTCCATATCCATCCAACTGTTGACCACATGCCACCTCTGAGCCTGCAGGGATCTGGACCTTAATTTGATTTCTAATTCTAGCGGCGTTTAATTCATGTCTTCAGAACCACTGTGGGGAAAATTTAATTGCTTCTCCCAGGCTGCTATAATATGCATGTCTGTCTAATTTCACACCGCCGGGGAAAAAGATGATGCTGTTCAAATCATGATGAACCTTGACTTTACGAAATCACCTTCTCTGTTGGGGAGGCACCCTATCAAGACATGCTTCACTTTTATTGAACAGTTACATTCTTTGTTACAGTTAGCCGCCTATAAATTTATGAGAAGAAGGTTCTCATATAAGCTATGGTCTAAACAGATCGGTGTACGACAAATGGGTAATTTTTTTAAATTTTCAGTTTGAAAAGGTTGCTTATACGGTCACACCCATGTATAATTTTCATCCAGTTTAGTAATATGTGCAGCCTTTATATTTCAGTTTTACTGCCTGCCTGCTTTGCTGACATGCAGCAACATAGCAGCAACATGCGCTCTTCAGTAGTAGGAGGAGACCAAAACCAGAGCTAAAAAAAAAGTCAGGTGGAAAGAAATGTGACTCCAGCTCCATGATAACATTCCTCTATGACGAATGAATTTATAAATATGCAAATCCTTGCTTAGAGCATGATTTCTTGAATGTCACCACCAGGAAATATCCCACCATGAATTACATTCAGTTCCATTGTATTGAGGAGGCATCAAAATAATCAGAAGAAACGCATCCCAAAACCTGGGCACACATAGTTAGATACCACAATTAGTGGGTGTGAACAGAACCTTTAAAATAGAACCAAATATCATCACTAAATTCAAGCTAACTGTAGCTTTTGAAAATAGTGTGAGAAATCAACAAAGCAAATCTAGATCACGAATCCTTACAAAATATATACTTCTAGCGGTTTCAACCCCCTAGTTTAAAAAAAAAATATTGGCAAAATATTTCACATTACATACCAGAAGCTTTTACCTTAAATTTATTTTGCCTTAGTTACATTTCAAATCAAAAACATCTGAGGAGAAAATGTTGTTTATCTCACCAGAGAAACTATAAGAGACGTGATGCCTAGTGAATTTCTCCACTGTGAGATCAATAAAGTTCTATTCTATTCTATTCTATTCTATTCTAAAGACTCCTGAACTGAAATCTATGGGGGAATTTTTTGACTGCAAAGTTGACAGAAAAAAAGGAACTCAGCGGCACAGTCTCACACAAGTTTGTTAAACAGACACGAGGGGATAAATGACTTTTTAAAATCTTATTTTAGAGGACAGCTGGGAGATTTTTGGCTGATGAGCTGCTGCCGTGGCAAGTCATCTGTCCATCCACAATTCACAAGAATTACTGCTCCTCTTACAGTATTGGTCAGAATGTAATCAAGCTTGCACACAATGATCCCCTAATGGGTCTTCACCCAAATTTTGATCAAGGTCGAGGTCACATTTGTCATTTTACTGGCACTTCTCCATTTTCACGAGAATCACTACTCCTTCAGAATATTGGTCTGGGTTGTAATGTTTGTAACCTGTGTTTGAGTATTTGCACATGTTCCTCTTAAGCTGGGTTAGGGCCAAGTCAAGAATTAGAGCCATGGTGTAGGTGTAGCATCAAGCCCTAGTTGGTGATAACCTGATTCACTAACATGATCAGCATAACTTTCAGTTTTTACAAGTGGAAAATTTAAAGGTCATCTCATAACATTACAGCGTCACTATTCCTTTATTCCCTATTCCTATCACACTGGCAGATTTTCAGTGGTTCTTTTCTTTTGGATGGTAGACCAACTTGGTGATGGTGATGAGCTTACTGGTCATGATCATGAAGGGAATGATCCTACTGGTTGACTCCCACATAAGGAGGGCGTGACTGGGGCTTTCCTATCACCATTATGCTAACATCAGTGAAATGATCAGTGTTATGACATGCTGATACATTTGTGTATTTGCATGCTTTTTACGGCCATGGTTACTACTGACTATGTGGTCATAATACTCCAGAACTCAAAGACTTTCATTTGGCAGTGAGCCAGATTAAGTTGTCCTTGATATGACTGTGAGCATCTTCTACTTCTCTGTGGATTTTAATTCTCATTAATTGGTGCAACGCAGCCAACAAATAACAAGCAAACTTATCACTTTCTTTCTGTACCTCTCACACTACCATAACCTGTGAATTGTGATGGAATGTGAGCCAAATGAGCTATTACATCATTGGTGTTCTGGTTTAAGATGGGTTTTTCAGATTTGGATGGTGATTGTATCCATGTGGTCCATCCCTCCATCCATCCATCCATCCATCCATCCATCCATCCATCTTCTTCTGCTTATCCCATTCAGGTTCTCGGGTAGCTAGACCAATCTCAGGTGCCATAGGATGAGACCCTGGGTACACCCTGGACAGGTCACAAATTCCAGTCCAGGTGGCTATTGAAAATAAAAGAGAATGCTTCAAAATAACCACATTACCAAGTCTGGAACCAGAACTGGTTACTAATAAAGCATTTTTTTTTCTTGTGGAGTTGCGGAGGAACATTTTTAATTTTAAAAGCTCAAAATCCTTTAACTCTGAAATAATCTGCGGGCCTAATAGGATTTTCTTATGTCCACATCAATAAGCAGTGAAGGAGGATCTCAAATGAGAAAGGTCCCTTCCCTGAGGGCTGATGCTGATCCTGAGCTACACAGAAAAAAAAACCTCTATTAAAAATTAATTAGCACAGGAAAACTAGTGGAAAATGATATCATACTCTGGTCTGTAAACACTTCCTCTTCCTCCAGCAAACAGCGTCCAGACTGAAGTACCGCAGCAGTGGTAAGCACTGCGTGGGTCGCCACACTTCAGTTGGCAGGATGAACGGCGGCGAATACTGCGGCCAATACACGTAATGCCTAAAATACTCAAAACAGCCACACTATTAATAAACAAGTTTTCAGCACAGGCCTGTTAACTCACTGCAGGGCTGCCAGTTTTAGTGGCCCCTTGGAGCACCAAAATGATGAAAGCTTCACTGGAAGGAAAAATAAACAGTGGGCTGGTGTAAAATCATTTGGACTGATTAGAAAAAATACAAGCTGCACTATAATAAGCACACAGCCTTTCATGTGTTCTTGGGAATTATAACTGTCACCCATCTGGCAATGCTCAACCCATGCAGTAATGTGATTAGTTGATTGCTAATATCAAGTGCAGAAAATAGAAAAACGAGTGGATTTCCAATCAAAAAATGCACAGAGGCAAACGAGAATGCACAGCTGCAAACATGGTAAAGTCTTTCTTTTTTTTTTTAAGTTTAATAAATACAACCAAGATAGACCTGAAAATGTGACCAAACTGCACAGTTAGAGCGGTGGAAAGTCAGAAAAGTCTTTGCTTCACTGTGATATCTTCAGGCACGGGAGAAATGGAGTTGCACCTTCACTGGAAACTTATGAGCACCAGTTAGTCTTTGGCTCCAGGCTGCTCCACACTCACAGTCTCACTAATCGACAATTTCCTGTCCTTTACAGCTGCACTCACTTCTAAGAAAGGGACTAAATTTTGGACAATATAATTTTTTTTATTTTTTTTTTTTTACAGTATGAAATGACTCTGTGAGTGTGGCTTATTTCAGATAATAACATATTCTGTCACAGTCTAACCCTTGGTGGTTTCTCCATTTCTTGCATCAATGAGTGAGCAGTGCACAGAGGTGGACCTGCTGCTTTCAGACTCAGAAAATCATAACCGGTCTGCGAAGGTGTTAACACATCCTGCACCAAACTCGTGTGATGCATGCATGTAAGTAAAAATACAATAAATGAAAAAGCTACTTTCTCGTGATTGCTGAGCAGTTTCACAGACCCAGTACATGCCTGCTAACTGTGTACTTTTATTGCTTTGGTGAATTTTCTGTACAGTAACTGACGCTATGTTGGATGTTTCTGGTCTGTGCTTCTCTGTTTCTGATAATCCAGATGAAAGATTGTGCATTAGACAATATGTGGAGTAGACATGGGTCAGAATGTCCTTAAGTGATTGTGTAATTTCATCTGATTTCCAAAATTTGCAATTGTGTGTCACCAAATTAAACCCCTAACCCTGCGGGGAGGAAAAATGGGGATCATTTTGACCCGTGGCCTGTTTTCAGTAGTCTGGCTCATGTTGACTTTTTCTTTGAAATGTTTTGTGTATTTCTTATTTGTAAAATGAATGCTTCAATGAAGATGTTTGACAAAATAAAACATTAAAAAGTAAACATACAGCTCGGACTGTCATTGTGTCTGTGATCAGCAGCGTTCTACAGCTGTAACTTGCACAGCATTTCTATTTTGTGCTGCAATGCCACCTGCTGGGTAATACAAGTGTTTGACATTTGAAAAGCCTACTTTGTGTGGACATAGAGCAAAAGTAAATTATATGAAAAAAATTATTAGACCACACCTCCTAATCATTGAATTGAAGTCCCATTGCCAGAGGTGTATAAAATCATGCATCTAGCCACGCAGTCCACATTTACAAATGTTTTAAAAAGAATGGGTCGCTCTAAAGTGGTAAGCGAAACTGGATCCACGGCAAAAAAGTCAGTTACACAATCAATTGTAAGCTATGCAACTTGTTGCGAAGTGGAAGCATTTTGGAACCACAGCAACTCAGCCACCAAGTGGCAGACCACCTAAAGTTACAGAGCAGGGGTTGCTGAGTGCTAATACGCGTAGTGCGTAAAAGTCACTGACACTCAGCTCCTTCTTTCAGCTCAAAGCAGTCTGGCCATTCATTTTCACCCAGAGAACTTTTTTTCCCCCCTTTCCAGACTGTTCTCTGTAAACCCCAGAGATGGTTGTGCAGGGAAATCCCAGTAGATCAGCAGTTTCCGAGATACTCGGACCAGCCCATCTGGCACCAACAACCATGTTCAAAATCTCTAAAATCACCTTTTTCCCCCATTCTGATGCTCAGTTTGAGCTTCAGTGGGTTTTCTTGGCCATGTCTACATGCCAAAATTAATTAAGCTGCTGCCATGTGATTGTCTAATTAGATACTTTCGTGACCAAGTCGCTGAAGGGGTGTACCTAATGTTGTGGCCATGTACATAGATGAAACAAGGAGTATACTGCTGACAAGGATACTGACAGCTGTGTTCCTGGTGTTGGAAAGTCAATCCTTTAGCTTTGTCATGTTTATGTATTTTTGAGCAACAATGTGAAAACAACACAGACCTTACAAAGTCAGTCTCAGATTTTAAGAATAGCTTTTCACGCTAGATTAAGGGTGTCGAAACTTCTTTTAAATCATAATAGTTACGCATCTCTCAAGGCAAATGGTCTCCACAGTTTCCATGACAGGCTTTGATAAACTCACCCTCTGTAAAGGGTTTTTCCATGCTTAGTGATTAACATGGCCACTTCACTGCTTGCTTTGGTGGTATTTTTATTTGAACAACCGCTGTGGTGAAGCCAAGCCAGCTTTGATTTGCTTTACATTTTCAGCAGACAGAAATAAACACTTGAAACATATCACTGTGTGTAATGAATCTATTTACGAGTTTAACTTTTTGAACTGAATAAATTAACTTTTGATGATAATCTGATTTATTGAGATGCACCTGTATGATTTATGAGTTCTGTTTGATGGTGCTGGCAGGCCAAAAAGACACTTTTTAAGACATTAGCTACAGATCATAGAGAACCTGACCTTGGGCCTCGAGCAGGACATTGGACATGTCTGCACTAGATAATTACTTTACCTGACTTATGGGGATTAATGCTAAAAATTAACTTTGTAACTCATCTAAGTTACTACATGTACCACAACTTATGGTTCCAACCAAACTGAAGCAAAACAAGAGTTTGCATCATCCATCCCTTTTCTTCCACTTGTCTAATTCTGGGTTGCAGGGGGCTGGAGCCTCTCCCAGATCTCATGAAGAAAGAGGTAGGGTGCACCCTGGTCGGGTCACCAGTCGCTAGGTAACCATTCACAGCCAGTTTATAATTACCAATTTAACATGCACGTCTTTGGACTGTGGGAGGAAGCCAAGGTGCCCAGAGAGCACCCACACAGGCACAAGCAGGCCAAACAAGGTAAATAAAAAAACAAGTGCCACAATGGTTGGTTTACTACTATCTTTATTTACATAAATATCAGGGTTCTTGAAGAGTTTGGACTCCCAAAATAGCACAAACAGATCACGGTGATGAAGGGTGAGCAGACTAAACAGGAGGACGTCACTTCTTCTCAGGGGCCGTGTCGCCAGCCTCCAGCTTTGGCGCGTCCTCTTTGGGATCTCGGTAGGCAGGGAACACCTCCCACGGGGTATTCAGGTCAAACTTCCTGAACTCCTGCGACAGCTCCACAGGCTCAGCCACCACACGCTTCAGCTCATCGTCGTAACGCACCTGCATGAGAATGACAGGAAGCAGCAGGATCAGATATACAGCACTGTGCAAAAGTCATGGGCCACCCCACATTTCTAGCCATTTTGCTTCCAAGGAGCCAGACTCAAAGTGGTCTTGAGCAACAGCTCTCCAGGCTTTCTGAAGGTGTTTCAAATTTTTTCTTTGGACATCTGCTGCTTCACTCATTTTCAGTTCAGTGGCACTGGCACAGTGTGCACTGCATCATAATGAAAGTCTGAGGAAACTGGACAAGTGAAGGACAGAAGAAGAAACAGCAGGCCTAAAAACTGTCTGCCGCAAATGAACAGCGCCAGCAAAGCGCTAACACAGGACCTGTCAGATTCATCTGGCCCTTCAGCTGATCCATCTACTGTTTGCCTAAGTCTCATCAGAAATTGTGTCAGTGGAAAGGTGGCTGTCAAGAAGCCATTCTTAAGGAAGGGAAATGGAGAAAAGGCTGAGGTATGCCAAATTACACAAGAACTGACTGAAAATCAGTCTTGAAGCAGTGTGGGATCATCTTGACAGTGAAAAGGCTGCTAACATCCAAAAGATGAGCTTTGGAATGTCTTTCAAGAAGCCTGGAGAAATATTCCTGAAGATTACTTAAAGAAAATTACAAGAAAGCTTGGCTAAGAGAGATCAGGTTGTGCTGAAGCATAAAGTTGCTCATACCAAATATTATCTTTTGAGCTGACCCTATTGCCATCTATGCTACACACTCTATATTGGGTTCATATATACATATATTTATTTTTCATATTCATACTTATGTATACTTAACGGAGTGTCTGTAACATAAGCAATTTCCCCCTGAGGATTAATAAAATATTCTGATCAGAATTGTATATACTTTGTTTTTGCCTTGTGTACTGTATTTCCATTCATGTTTGCACGCCAAGAAAGCTTGCCTAAGAGTTCAGGCTGCGTTGAAGAATGAAATATTGACTTTCAAGCTGGTTTGAAGAAGGATAGCAGGAAGAGTGAAAGGGAAGGTTTACAAGACAGTAGTGAGACCTGCTATGATGTATGGTTTGGAGACGGTGGCACTGACAAAAAGACAGGAGGCAGAGTTGAAGATGTTGAGATTTTCGCTGGGAGTGACCAGGATGGACAGGATTAGAAATGAGTACATCATAGGGACAGCTCAGGCTGAGAAGTTTGGGCTGAGATGGTTTGGACATGTTCAGAGGAGGGATAGTGGATATACTGGACATATTGGACAAAGGATGTTGAGGACGGAGCTGCCAGGCAGGAGGAGAAGAGGAAGACCACGGAGAAGATTCATGTTTCAATAAACTGCCCCTATATAAAGTAATGAGGGGTGCCCCAAGACTTTTCCACTGTACTATAAAGCATGCGGACACAACTTGGTTCCTGTCCGTCTTACTGATGCTGATGGAGCTGAATAAAGGGGACTCAGACCTCACCTCTACATATCCTGACAGAGGGAAGTCCTTCCTGAAGGGATGGCCCTCGAAGCCGTAGTCTGTCAGAATGCGCCTCAGGTCTGGGTGGTTGGCGAAGAACACCCCAAACATGTCCCACACCTGTTACAACACAGTTTTACTCTCAGTTTGTCTGTGTTGTCAATAATACGCTGTAGCGAATGTTGAGTTTTTATTACTGCAGGCGGTGACTCACCTCCCTCTCGTACCAGTTGGCAGCCATGTGGACAGGGACAGCGGAGTCCACTGGTGTCAACTCATCTGTGTAGGTCTTTACGCGGATACGGGAGTTGTAGCGCAGCGACAGCAGGTTGTACACGATCTGTAACCCAGCACACACAAGTACTTCCAATTATTAGGACTGTAAGTCTTACTGTGAGTACAAAAGTAAACGATAAATGCAGAAATTAAATCAGATTCAAATTTATCCCTCTGACGGGAACTGCACTGGTGCAGTCCATCAGAAGACGGATACCCTGCAGTCATAAAGGGGCGGACATGGTCAGCAACAATATTCAGGTAGGCTGTGATGTTTAAACAATGCTCAGATGGCATCAAGGGGCACCAAGTGTGACAAGGAAATATCACTGATGCCATTACACCACCAGCAGCAGCCTGAAATGTTGATACAAGGCAGGATGGAGTCATGCCTTCATGATGTTAATACCAAATTCTGACCCTACCATCTGAATGTCACAGCAGAAATAAAGACTCATCAGCCCAAGCAATATCTTCTATTGTTCAATTCCACCATCCTCCGTCACACCACTGTCACTACAAGTCCATGGCAGTATTAGGCTTGGATGAACTTCGCTAACATCAAAAGATTCAGCAGACAACTCCAAAACAATTCTTTTAATTTGCCTCAGAAATTGCTCACAAATTCAAACACAGATATATAAATATATTTTCTGATTCAGACCTCATCATTATATTGTAAAGCTACGCATTCAAGATATCAACACCATCCACAATGAGTGAAATCAACCCTGAGCTACATAATTTTTGGTAACAGGAACATTTTTGCTGTTATTTACTCACCATATCTGGACATTCACCTGTATATACGCTGCTTTAACCCTAGACTCTCTTAGCAATAAGCCTAGTCAGCTCATTGCTCTAATCAACTCAGGTTTATTTATGTAGAGCCAAAAGCAGCTTCACATGTTTTAGGTCTAAGAGCTTAAAAACCAAATTTACAATTTAAAATAATATCCTGATTTCTGATGTCTTCAGCTGCTCCCTCATATTCTCCACAAGGGGTTGTCATGGTGGATTAATCCGCATTGGTAATTTGGCAAAGGTTTTATGCCGGCTGCCCTTCCTGACACAACCCTCCATGGTGAGAGGGGCTTGTGTCCCCACCTGGAAACGAACCAGGGACCTTTCGCTTTTAAGGCAAATGTGTAAACCACTACATCAAAAAAAAAAAAGCTATCCCACTTTACAATTTTAAGGTTTCTTTGGCTTCAAAGTAATTAAGTTGATAGTTTGGTAGTTTTTAGAATGTTCAAAAACACAGGAACTAAAGAGAACTAAAGAGAATTAAGTCTTTTAAAAAAAAAATTTTAAAGGTAAAACCTTTACAAACCTATAAGGAACAACATGTCAAAGAGATTAAAAAGATTGCAGGATTTGATTTGGATCATTTTTGACTAAAGTAGCTGCAAAACTTGATGTTATGGATTATTATAACCTGCCCTCATTCTGTTTACATTCATTTAGTTTGGATGAAGCAACATCCACTGTGAGGAGCGCAGAAGTCTCAGAAGTACAAATTTATCTTCAAAGCTGCACCTCAACACAGTTTTCGCCTAAAACTTTTTGACAGTTAAATGAGTTTAACACTGACCTTTATTTCACAGATAAAGTACGACAACAGTCAAAACGGTGAGAGCATGTTTGTGTTGCGTGCGTGTGGTACAACAGCTACCTCAAAGCGGTTCTGCCTTGTCGGGATGTCGACAGCTGTCAGGTCAGTCATGTTCCTAAACTGAGCGTTGGTGTGGTCCCTTAGGAAGGTCAGCACGGGGATCACCCCATCAGGATGGATCATCACCTCCAGCTCGTTGTAACAGGTCACCTGCACACACACACACTCTCATAAAGTCTGAAGCTTAATTTCATTAGTGCAATTTCAGATCAGTTTAAAATCATTTGTGAGTCTTGACCGGTAACAACGGTCCAACAGTGACATCAGCAGTGATTGTTACATAGAGCACAAAAATTGCAAAAAGCCAACAATGTCTTGTCTAATACATCTAAATCAACACCAATACTTGGAAATGAAAGGTCCGAGTGCTTAGAATATGAACCAACCTGGACCTGCTGAACGTATTTGGGCATTATCTCAGCCACGTACTCCCCAAACGCTGCCAGCTGGTTGTGAGTAACGGCATCCTTGGGCCTGACAGTGGCTGCAAAGTGCAGAGAAGACAACACAGGCACTTCATCATGACAGAAATTTTAGATTTTGTGCTTCTTGCATAATATTTGAGCTGAATAATAGAGCCAAGCATCCATTTTTCCCCAATATGACTGACTGTTTACCACATAGTGTTCTGATGCACCAACCCAGCTTTATTCAGTTTCCGAGTACCAATCTGATATCAGTGTTAAAATAATAAGCTGTAATCCTCACTGTGAGGAACAGATTGGGAATCATTATTTATTTGTACAGCATATTAAACACTGCTTTCTTTACAAAATAACATGGAACAAATAAATATAATCAACAATATAAATTCAGTGAATTGGTGTATATTGGTAAGATAATACAGGGCAATGAGACCAAAACGAATCAAAACAAAATTAAAACAGCATTGGAGCTGATATGATACAGATTGAGTAAAATCATATTAATGGAGTTGGCAACCGAGAGTTATCTTACCATAAGGTCAATAAAAGTATTTAAATAAATTTACACTGAGTATAATCACTGTGAGAGCCAGAGGGCAGCAGAAAAAGCATCATCTTTTCAAATCATCGATGCAAACAATCAAGTTAGAATATTCTGTTCCCAGCAGAGAAAGCCCATACATCCTGTTTACTTTTACAAGAACCATTATTAACAATATTTTCTATATGTATTCCGCTAATAAGGCAACAGAAAGACTATATACTATGTGCACAAAAGTATTGGGTCACCTACACATTATATCTACAGGAACTTTTACAATATTTAACTACCCTCTTGTAAACCTTCCCTTTCACTCTTGCTGCTATCCTTCTGTCACAAAGTTCCCCTGACATTTGTCTCCACCCACTCCAACCTGCCTCCACTCCCTTCTTCACCTCTCATAGATAGATAGATAGATAGATAGATCTTTACTGATCCCTCAGGAGGTTCCCTTGGGAAATTCCTTGTGCTCTGCCCATGTTGTTATCCACATTTGAACCCTCTGGATATTCTATGAAAATATCTGAGAATTATCTTAAAAAGTCTGCTTTTAAATCCACCACATTTCAAAGGGATGTTAGTTATGGCCAGGGAGATTGTACTCATCTTCACGGGTGCTCTACAAACTGATTTACTGTTGTGTATTTCCACAAATACTTCCTATAAACTAAATGAGTTCAAATAAAGCTCAACTTCTTAATGCCTATGTAATGAAGTGATCACCATGCAGTTGCTCACTTTTGGCCAAGCACTGTCAAACATGTACATTGGCTTGGATAAGTATTTTGCGTTACAACCTGTAATTTAAATTGATTTTTATGGATTTTATGAAAAAAAATTACACAAAATAGTCCAAATTGCTGCAGTGAAATTGAAAAAAATGTTTTAAAAATGTCTAATAAATAAAAACCGAAAAGTGGTGTGTTTATTTGTATTCAACCCCTTTGCTACGAAGCCCCTAAATACCAGTGGGTACTACCAATTACCTTCAGAAGTCACATAATTAGTGAAATAAAATTCACCTGTGTGGAATTTAAGCGTCACATGATCCAAGTATACATACACCTGTTCTGAAAGACTGCAGAGTCTGTAACACCACTACTCAAGAGGCACCACCAAGCAAGCCACACCATGCAGACCAAGGAGCTGTCCAAACAGGTCAGGAACAAAGTTGCAGAAAAGAACGAATCAGAGCTGGGTTATTTAAAACTTTTAAAATGTCGCTGAGCACCATCAAATCCATCATCACAAAATCGAAAAAAATGTGGCATCACAACAAGCCTCCCCAGAGAGGACCAAAACACCAGGCAGGGAGGGCATTAATCAGAGGCAACAAAGAGAGCAAAAGACTGCTGTATCTGTCCATAGGACCATTATAAGCTGTACACTCCACACAGCTGGTCTTGAAGAAGAGTGGCCAGAAAAAAGCCACTGCTTACAGGGAAAAGGGTAAGAAAGCACCTGGGAGACCCCTCAAACATACGGAACAAGGTCCTCTGGTCAGATGAGACTAAAATGGAACTTTTTTTTTGGCCACCAAGGAAAACGCTATGTCTGGCACCAACCCAACACCTCATCACCACATGAACACCACCCCCACAGTGAAGCATGGTAGTGGCAGCATCATGCTGGGGGGATGTTTTTAATCAGCAGGGACTGGGAAACTGGTCAGAATCAAGGGAATGATGAATGGTGCTAAATACAGGGAAATTATTGCGGAAAACCAGTTTCAGACTTCCTGGAATTTGGGACTGGGATGAAGGTTCACCTTCTAGCATTACAATGATCCTAAGCATATTGCTAAAACATGTTAATGTGTTGGAATGGCCTAATCAAAGCCCAGACCTCAATCCAACTGAGAATCTGTGGCATGACTTAAAGATTGCTGAACACCAGCAGAACCCATCCAACCTGAAGGAGCTGCAGCAGTTCAGCTTTGAAGAATGGACAAAAATCCCAGTGGCCAGATGTGCCAAGCTCGTAAAGACATAAGAGACTTGCAACTGGAACTGCTGCAAAAAGTGGCTCTACACCAGTACTGATTTGGGGGAATAAATCCATATGTAAACCACTGTGTTGGCAGCTCCCTGCTGTGTCAGTGTGTACTCACGCCTGGTCTCGGTGGTGGAGCCCTGCAGTCTGCTCTGCTGCTGCTGCAGGAGACACGAAGTCCGCACAGCTGAGAGGTAAAACCAGGGAGAATGAGTCAAAGAGGAGCGCAAACATTCAGCTGACATCTGTATCCACACACATACACAACGGCTAGCATTAGCTAGCTCGAAGGTCAAGCCCGAGACATCTAGCCGACAAAAGCGACTTTATTTTCGGTAGCGTGCAAATGGACGCGGGCTGAAATAAATAAGCGCACTTTAAAGTCTGCATAAAGGTTTGACGTTAACATACTGTTGAAACTCCTTCCGAGACCTCCGCGGACGAACCGCACCAACGACGCCGCCATGTTCGCTCTGTGAAGGCTCTTCTTCTGGCCCAGTGGACACCGTCAGCTCTCTGGCGCCTCCTAATGGCCCGGAGCGGCTGAACGATGGTCTCACCGAGCTTTACAAACAAAAGGGGATATTTTTTAAGCAGTTGTATTCAAATCATTTTTATTTATATGGCGCCAATTCACAACAAAAGTCACCTCAAGGCGCTTCACACTGTAAGGTAAAGACCCTACAGTGTTAGAGAGAAAACCCCCAACAATCAGATGATCCCCTATGAGCAAACACTTGGCGATCGTGGGAAGGAAGAACTCCCTTTTGACAGGAAGACGCCGCCGGGCTCAGCGATGGGCAGCCACCACGACCGGTTGGGAGTGAGAGAAGAGCAAACAGAGACACATTCAATGATATGCAGCAGCAGCAAATAAATGGAGTGAAAAGAGGTGGGTGGAGAAGAAATGCCCAGCACATCATAATAAGCCCCCAGCAGCCTAAACCTATTGCAGCATAACTAAGCCCTAACTATAAGCTTTATCAAAAGGGAAAGTTAAAGTCTAATCTTAAATGTAGAGAGGGTGTCTGTCTCTTGAATACAAACTGGGAGCTGGTTCCACAGGAGAGGGGCCTGATAGCTGAAGGCTCTGCCTCCCATTCTACTTTTAAACCTTTAGGACCCACAAGTAGGCCTGCAGTCTGAGAGAGAAGTGCTCTATTAGGAAAATATGGTAAAATGAGGTCTTTAAGATAGGATGGGGCTTGATTGTTCAAGACTTTGTGAGTAGAAGGATTTTAAATTCAATTCTGAAGTTATGTGG